>CM065775.1:239600871-239783371 GCA_033296515.1 Macrochelys suwanniensis | reverse complement strand
GGAGCGGCCGCTCCCCTGCTCCCCCCCGGCTACGCTACTGCACTTCTCCTGAACCTATGCCCAGTTTTTCTTCCTTTTTTAAAACAAATCAGATTTATATACATAAATCTAATCCACAAAAAACATGAACAAAAGAGAAAAAGAGGGGAATCAATTTGAATCTATTACATAAGAACATAAGAAAGGCCGTACTGGGTCAGACCAAAGGTCCATCCAGCCCAGTATCCTGTCCACCGACAGTGGCCAATGCCAGGTGACCCGGAGTGAGTGGACCCAACAGGTAATGATCAAGTGATCTCTCTCCTGCCATCCATCACCCCCCTCTGACAAACAGAGGCTAAGGACACCATTTCTTACCCATTCTGGCTAATAGCCATTAATGGACTTAACCTCCATGAATTTATCCAGTTCTCTTTTAAACTCTGTTATAGTCCTAGCCTTCACAGCCTCCTCAGGCAAGGAGTTCCACAGGTTGACTGTGCGCTGTGTGAAGAAGAACTTCCTTTTATTTGTTTTAAACCTGCTGCCCACTAATTTCATTGGGTGGCCCCTAGTTCTTTTATTATGAGAACAAGTAAATAACTTTTAATAGTGCTAAGATGACATTCACACTGCATTTCATTTTGCCCTTTTCAACTGGTGTTACCCAGGCTTCTTTCAATCCAAAGCTCTTGGTAACTGTACTCTTTGCAAGGCAGTTTTAGGAATAAATCAAAGGAGGACACAGCATATCCATCTTATTAAAAGATTGGCACAAACCAGTGCTTTCATCTAAAATTATTATTTTATTAGATCTCATGCACACACAGATATGCAAAAGGTTAGAGCACCCTGAATCTATTGTTACCTCCAGTCTGGAGTACTCTCGAGTGGTCAGACGACAAGGTTCAGGTGGCCAAGCGTCTGCCTGTCACTGCGGATCGCAAGAAGTGCCCAGAAGGTCAAATCTGACTCACTCGGACAGGTTTACCCTTTTGTCAATGTTACAATAACATCAATAACATGTAAATAAATAAATAAATGAATAAATAAGTTAGGCAAGCAATTTTCCAGACGTTAGCTATGCAGCCGTATTTCCACATCAAAAATAGCTAGACTTCCTGTTTTTCAAAGTCGCACATTTCAGCAGTCTGGAAATAGAAGATCAACAGGTTGGCAGCAGGGTCATACTCAACTCTCGTGGTCACTCACCCCCTCTCTCCGGCTTGCCTAGTTAAGCTAAGGTTGCTCCAAAGGCCTGTGGCAATAAGCATGATAATCAATATTTCAATTACTGGCAGTGGCTTAGACATTTGCTGGACTAACAAAATCTCCCCTAACACTGGAACATCCTATGCAGTTGCAAAAATGGATCATGCCCTAGATATATCTCTGTTCCATACCCAGTATAAAATTGATCTGCATAACCACTCAAAGCTTCATGGGAGTCTGACCTATGTGTTAACACAGTTTAGCTTAAGTCATTTAGAAAGAAGCTTAAGCTTAGCCAAATGCCAAAATAACTCTGGTTTGCACCAATTTAACTAAACCAGTGCAAGTTTGTTTGTAGACAAGGCCTATTTCTTAACAAGACACTGAAACCAAAGCAATTGAGAGAGGAAGGGAAAAATTAGACTGTTTTGAAACTCTTTGGTATGCGTTTAACACCTGCCACATAGTAGTTACAAGTGATTCCTTTCTAGCCACCTGGACACATTTCCCTTAGGGTCAAATGTTAGGGCAAAGGGACACATAATCCATTATTTAATAACACACTAAAGTCCAGTTAAATTTAATTTATTGATAGGGTCAGCTAAAGTTCAAAATAAAAAGAGAGTGGACCACTGAGTAAAGGCTTCCTATGATTACAAACATTCATTAGTCCAAAACAAAACTCTAACATATGCCACTCACCCACAGGGGGAAATTGATGGGGCCAGCGGTGAAAGGAGGACGATCCCAGTAGCAAGGGAGGGAGGCACTTGCCAACGGACAAGAGGTAGCTCCGCCCATGGGAGTCTCTGGCACACATTGACCTGCTGTGGGGGAGGGGTGCTGATTGGCCAGCAGTCTCCAACTCCAAGGATTTAGTCCAGTGCAGGGGCCATATGGATCTGTTCCAGCAGGGAAAGGGTTACTCACCAGCTTCCAGCAGGTCATTCGCCTCTTCAGGATACAAAGGAAGATGGGTGACGATTCATGGGGCCCTCTCCCGGAGGCAGAGGGTCTGCCCCAGCCGTGGGGCTTTTACTCCTGTCCCCCAGCATGGGGACTCGGCTTGCTATCAGGGCAGGAGTGCCCTTGGGGATTGATACCATGCAGGCTCCATGGTGGCCCTCCCTGCTTGAGGGGCAGAGGGCCAGGGGCTGCATGAGGAAGCTCCCACGGCCTCCGGGTCCCAGAAGGGTTCAGCCCGGGTTGGGCCTGCAGCAAATCCCCTCCTGCTCATGGCGGGCAGGCGGAAAAGAGACCAGGGGCCACATGGCACAGCTGCCAATGGCCCAGCCAGAGCAGAGTTTCTTGCTGTGGCCCTCTCCACTTTCCCTGCTGGAGGCACCATTACACTGGCAGGAAAAGCCCTGGCTCCATATGCCCAGGCATCCCTGCTGCAGCCAGATCTAGAGGACCTGCTCCTATCCCCTACCCGCCGGGGGAGTCTGAGGGTCACATTTTGCATCTATGAGGGTGGGGGCAGTCCTGCCTGAGCTGGGGCTGTTGCCTTGGCCCCCAACCCTCCCACTACTCACCGGGGAGGGGGACGGGGGTCACATGGTGCCTCTACTGTGGCTGTGGAGGGCCTCGGGTACCTGGGCATCCCTGATGGAACCGTGTCCGCTGCTTCAGCCCCTGCTCCTGCTGTGGAGTTCATCAGCAGCCCTCATGCACTGAAGGGGGGGAATGGCCAGCCTCGACACACTAGGACAAAGGTGGCTGCCCAGGTCCCTCCTCCTTCAGCTCCCCTCCCCCCCGCCCTGAGATATGGGCTGACCTGGCACAATCATTGGCACTGGTACATAGGTTGGGCTGTTTGCCTGATAAGAGTGAGCCTCTCTCAGACAAGGGGGTAGCACAGTCACAGGTTTGGAGTGGGACTGATATCCCGCAAAGGAATACAGAGCAATTAGGGAGGGACTCCCCACCCCTCCCATTGCCAGGTGGCATCACTCCTAACATACCATGGGCAGGAGACACAACAGCTGATATCCCTAGAGCAGGCCTGCACAACATGCGGCCCAGGGGCCGCATGCGGCACGCGTGGGCTCACTGTGTGGCCTGCGGCGGGGTGAGTAGGTGGGCTCACTGTGTGACCCGCGGGGGGTGAGTAGGTGGACTCACTGTGTGACCCGCGGGGGGGTGAGTAGGCAAGCGGCAGGGTGGCAAGCCAACAGTCGGCTGGCCGGCCGGTGGGCAGGGTGGTGAAGAGGCCAGTGGCAAGTTGGGGAGTGAGGGTGAGCCAGCGGCAGGGGGCGGGGGCAGCAGCAGAAGGTAAGAGGCCAGCAGCGGGCAGGCAGGTGATCTGGTCACCCTATGCGCGCTGTTTCTTTCCCCCTCTACAGGCTTCCACATCCCAGCCTGGGGAAGGAGGGGTTGTTTCCGCGGGGCAGGCGGCGTTGGGCGGGGGGTTGTTTCCGCGGGGCCGGGAGGTTTTGGCCCTCAGCTGTTTTCTTTGGAGTAATATGGCCCTTGCCGCTTTATGAGTTGTGCGGACTTGCCCTAGAGCTTATGTGGGATCCAATCACCCACTCGGAAATCATCTGTCTAAAGGGGCTAAAGAAAATATTTGCATTTGGAAAGGGGAATTTGTGGATTTATTTACCTTGCTGTTCAGGGAAGAGCAGACAGAGGAAGGGGGCAAAAAGCACAAAAACAAGGAGGACAAATGCCACAGACGTAAGGTGCATTAAACTGTTGAGAACTGGTCTGCAGCCTTTCACATTTATGTGAGTATATCTCTCATATATATTTATGTGAAAGGCATATTTCCTTGTTTAGGTATGCAGACTTAATAGCAAGGGCTTATGCTACACATGGGTGGGTAGCGTGGGTAAGGTATGAGAGAGAATTTAGGCAGAGGGCAGCAGAGAAGCCTGATTTACCTAGGGGTAAAATAGACTAGGAACTTTGGCTGGAATGTCTGACTCTTTATTGCCCTACTCAGCTGGCATTCACAGACAGCGGATTGCCCGTGCCAAAATCTCAGCTTCAAAATGCAGGTATATAAGCCAACGTGTGCTCTGCATTTAACTACGGGAAATGTTTTTGTTCCCAATGCAAGTACAAGCACCTCCATAGAAGGTGCAGGGGCCAGCATAGCACACTCTCCTGATATGGGGGAAAAGGGCACTTCCAACAGGACAGTAGGAAAGGTTATCTGCAAGGTCCCACTGCTTCAAGAGATGCTATGAGGAAGGCAATAGTCATGGAAAAGGCTCTTTTTCCAATTAAGATGCAGGTGTTATGGAACTTATCTGACTATCATAAGAAAACAGATACTGCTTATTTATGGAGTGGATTTACAGCCAGCTTTCAAATCCCTTATGAAGGCAGGAGGTGCCACTCCTGGACAGAGAACATGAAGTCCAAGCTCAAAGGCTTTGAGCATATGGTAAAGGCAAAGTTCACCTCGGAGGTGGCAGCAGGGAGAGTGGCAGACCCCTTCTGATGTATTCCAGTGCCAGATTTGCGCATATCTCCCCTGGGCGTGGTACCAAAGAAGGAGAAGGGGGAATACTGGCAGATCTATCACCTGCTTATTGGTAGATGACCATATTGACCCCCGGCTGTGTTCAGTGAGATATTCATCATTTGATGCTGCAGGAGCCATGGTTAGTGATAGGATGAGACCTTGTGGCCCTCACGGGCCGAGATCCCCACCCTGCTGCATCTTCTGTCCCCTTTCATGGATGGGGGGATGCTAGGACTCAGAGACAGCTGAGTACTAGCGGGTAGGCATTGGGTTATATGATCTATCTATATATATATTCATACATAATCCATATATCCATGTAATATGTTATACGCCTAGTGTGGATGAAGTGTGCTTGACATGAGTTGTCTGTTGACAACCGAAGCAAGAATTTGAGGTTTTAAGCGGTCAAGGTTTGTGAAAAATAACTTTGTTATGAGAAAGATGAAAAAATACTATATAAGGAAGTAACATTGAGGGCATTACCATGACAATGTACCTGTTGCAATGTATCTGCTGCAGGTGTAAACGAGAACTGGGGAAAGAGGAACATCTTGGGCCTGGGACTGTTTCTAAACATCCTGGGTTTTGGCAATTTGCCCAGAACTGTCTCTTGAAATTACCCAGACAACTGATGATGTGATGGAATGGATTATAAAAGATATTCAATACACTCACAATTTGGAGTCGTTCATGGATCCAGAGCCTGTTTAGATTAAGATGTGGTAATGCTGGCTCCCCACATCTTGTGATTGACTGAACGTTGACTAACCATCAGGACTTCAATTCTGATCATCAGACTCTGGTGTAATATGCTTGGGTTATGAATGTGGAGTGAGTGGTTTATTTTGTAAGCAATAAAGAGTATTTGTGGATTATATACCTGTAGCCGGATGTGTCCCCCGCACCACCCCATTTGCTCCTTCGAGGTAAGTCTGCACAGTTTCCTGTTACGCAGTTACAAAGCCACAAGCAGCGGAAGCTCCCCGATGATGTTAGATACTTGCTTAAAGCTGCATTGCTCTAGATCGGTGGTTCTCAACTGTGGTCCACCGCTTCTTCAGGGAAAGCCCCTGGCATGCTGGGCTGGTTTGTTGACCTGCCGCATCCACACGTTCAGCCGGTCGCAGCTCCCACTAGCCGTGGTTCGCCGCTCCAGGCCAATGGGGGCTGCAGGACGTGGGGGACAGCACATCCCTCGGCCCATGCCACGTCCTGCAGCCCCCATTGGCCTGGAGCTGTGAACCGCAGCCAGTGGGAGCCGCGACTGGCCAAACCTATGGATGCGGCAGGTCAACAAACCGGCCCGGCGCTCCTGGGGCTTTCACTGAAGAAGTGGTGGACCACAGTTGACAACCACCGCTCTAGATGATCAATTGTATTCATGCTTATGAATACGTAATCAATTAATGTAAGGAATGAGTGAGATAGTGTGAGTGACTGCCAATGGCAAAACAAAGAGGCAAATATCGCCTTTTATGGAACCATGGTATTGGTGAAGGTATAAATCTCGAGACAGGCGGCCAGGTCAGGGATACCAACAAGGAAATGTAACAGCACTCTAAACTCGGGACCAGACCGGAAGCAGTAGAGCCCTCCCGTGGATCCGAAGGGATTTCGGGGACTCTTGTCACCTCACGGCCGATCTTCGGGTAGCTGTCACCTGGCCAGCCTCAGCCACCTGCGAAATCAAAACCAACATCCACACCTGCAGCCTGCCAGCATGAATGTGTTGTGTGAGTGAGTATAAGTGCGCAAGTAAGGGAAGCAATAAATCAACCCTCAGAGCTCTAGTTAGACCTTTGTCTGTGGTTATTTCTTGGCTGGTTCCAAGAACGGATAACAATACCAATACTGTGTCCAGTATCTGCCTGCTCCCCTATCTTGTAGGGAGACTCCTGCTGCAGATCTAACACTAGGTTATACATTAAGGAGCCCTGTTAGCCTTGCACTGGAGCCAATTAAATGCCTGGTATAGGAGAGTCTGGGTGATGGGCAGGTAGTGCCCCTTCCTTGTGTTAGAAGTTTAATAAAAGTTGCAGCCTGCCACTTAATTCTATGCATGTGTTTGTTCTCGTTTTGCCACTGTATCCATATCAGTAAAGTTAAGCCAGCACGTCTGGCTAACCCAGAAAAGATTTTGGGATGTGTGGTCAACAAATCATGAAAGTTTTATATGGAAAAGAATGATAAAGATTAATATTTACTGCACCATCTTCATCCAGATGTAGTCAGAGTGATAATTCACAACCTTGATTTAAGCCTTCTAGCAGCTCTTCAATATCAGCTTCCTTCAGGAGTAGTTTATGTTTATCTTCAACACTCAAAAACCAGCCAAGGGTCAATCAGTGATTATGCCACAAAAATAACTGAAAGGCAAATAAAACTTTTAAATTGGTAAGAAAGTTGTAGCATTCTTTCATAGTAACAATCATAACTGTAGCACAATATTAGCAATTTAAATAAATGATTGAAGCATTTTGCCCCAGCTGTGCTCCTGCAGACATAGCCTCAGAGTTCTTGAACATGTGAGTTTTTGGGCGATCCCCTCAGAGTCGGGGGAGAGAAGAGTGATTTGAAAGAGCATCTAGACCCTGCCTCAGCTCTAGTTGCTGTGCCTTCGGTGTAGCACAAAATGAATAAATTAAAGAAATGGTTGAGGCATTTCACCTGGGATATACTTGTACAGACAAACAAACCCGGAGGTCTGCTACTAGATGTTGCCAGTGAAGAAACAGAATTAAAATTAAAAGAATCAACATTGGCAAAAATGCAAAACAGCTGGTTGAGCATCAGTAAAGTGTTCCGTAATGCCCACAAAATTTGGTAACAGTTGGGCTCCTGGTGCGCTGAGACTACTGCCTATTAGGCTGACTAATATTATCCCAGTGTTTCCTTGTACTCCCCTATCTGTCTATATCCACCTATTGTATCTTGTTTTATACTTAGATTGTAAACTCCTTGGGGCAGGGCCTATCTTTTTCTTCTGTGTTTGTACAGCACCTTGCACAATGGAATCCTGGACCATGACTGAGGCTCCTAGGGACTACGATAATATAAGTAATAAATTCAATCCTATCTAATGCTCTTGATTCTACATCCAAAAAGAAAACCAGTCTTATGTCAAAATTGCTCAAGAAGCCAGCTCAAAATGCAGAAAAAAGTATGACCAGGAGGTCTTTGCCATTTATGTAGTCAATTAGAATAAAAAGAAGAAGTTGAGGGAACTTCAGCAGCAGTCATCCTGAATCTAGGACCTATGAGTGTTCAGCACACAATCTGAACCTTCCTAAGATAGAAGAAAACAGTCACAAAGCATATTATAGAAGTTTTAAAAAATTTCAGCAATAGCTATCAACATCATGGATGGTTAATTGAAAATTGGAGGATTGATGGCCCAGGAACTCTGAAAAAGATGGTCCCTACATTGGCATCCAACTACCATAAACATGTTGAAATTTGGAGTTAACATGTATTTTACCCAGGGACTTTGAAGAGTGGCACAAAATGTATAAAAGCCATTGAAAAAGGGTTCAAAGAGATTTGACAGGTCAGGTTGATGTGATTACTGTTCCAGCTCAAGTGGAAACAATGAAGAATTGTAACTACACAAGCACAAAACTGATACAGAGACGCTATGGAACCTTTATCTTAATTAGCTAACATGACTGATATCAGATCAGGGGAGAATGAAATGTGACTGATGGAATGGAATCCTGCATTCCTTTCTTCACTTCTTGCATTGAAAATTGGAAATCTAAATTTTTTGTCCCAAATCTGTGTTTGCAAATATGTTGTGTAGAAATTTGTTCCATCAAGATGGTGGAAACTTGTGGCAACAAAGTCAAAACAGAACAGTTGAATTTAGAATTCTGTCAATATTTAGAAGAATTTTCCAGCCAGCTCAAAATTAATGGACTAAGATGTTTACTATGTTCCAATCAGGTGTTGCCTGATTTTCAGAGGTTAACATTATATAGGCTCACCACTTGATCTGACCAGAAGATAATATGGTTCTTATCTCAGAATCAGGCTACACAGAATTAAATATAATGAGTTCAATATCTTGTAAAGACCCATGGGGTGTGTAACTCTAATGCCCTCGTGGCCAAGATGGAGTCTGCTCTGCAGGCAGCTCTGGCCAAGAGAAAGCGCGCGCAGGAGTGCAGCAGGAAAAGTCCCTTCCACCCGAGGGGCACCTGTTCCAAACCCCACAGAGTTTACACACACATCCACAAGAAAAGTACAATGGATATAAGAAAGGGAAATATTTATTTACAAAGGGATGAGAGAAGAAAAAACAACAAGGGGAGATATAGGGGGAGCAGTAAAACAGGGTTGCATCCAAACCAAGGCCCCACAGGCCCAGTGGTAGCACAGGCCGAAAGGGCAGACACTGAGCAATGTGTCTGCACACAGAGTTCAGGAGTCCTGAGCAAAGTTCCAGCCCAGGGGTGAGTCTTGGGTGCTCCTGGTCAATCTTCGGCGCCAGTGAACTTTCCCCAACAAACCCCTCCAGTGTCCTCTTCTGCCGCTCTCTGCAAAGCCACACAGAGCAACCCCCTCCCCACTTAACTAGCTAACAGCCTCCCTCCTTGTTCCCAGTGGAGAGTCACAAGCCCCAGTACTCTCAGACCCATGCAGCTCTGGGCAGCAGTGATACAGATCCTGGGTCCAGCTCCAGCCTGTCCTTCTCGGGCCATGCCGCCCTGGCACAGTGCTCCTCCTGGCTCCTGTCCTGGGGTGTCCCCGATCAGCCACCCTGTCCTTCTCAGGCTTCAGGCAGGTTCTCTCTCCTTCTCCTCTGAGGGCCTGCAGACTGCAGCCTTTCTTCTCTCTCCCAAGCTCCAGCTCCACCCCCTGGAGTTTCCCTCCTTTTTCTCACTGCTTCTCCTCCCCCGTTAGAAAAAAGATTTAAAGAGGCCATGCTCTCTAAACCCCAAAGGGGTTACAGGTGCATGGCAAGAACACTCAAAATGAGGACAAAACATAGCTTTAGAGACTTTTATTAAAGTAAGTGAAAAAGCCACGAACCAAATGGGAGTAGTACAGTTTGGGGGGTACCGGTGGTATCATCCCTTAGAGAAGCTACTTAGATTAGCATACTCATACCCTTCCTTGTGGACCTGATGGTACAAGATAAACGACCAGCCTCATCCCTGGCATGCCAAATGAGTAGAGCCCTACGTGGATACAAAATTTGTATCCACATCCAATCCATGACCAGCAAAAACAGTCTGCGGATATAAAGCGGATATCTGCGGATTTGCCGGGCTCTACAAATGAGTCCGATGGTCCAAGTTCCTCAATCCTCGAGATTGATGGTGAATAATAGAGCTGAAGGGTAAAATGCTGAGTAACTAAATTAACAATAGACAGCTAAGAGACTCAAAAGCTAAAGGAGAAGAAAAAGCTCCCTGCTCATGGTGGTTTTCCCTCTTATAGGGCCTGAGCACTATCCTGAATATTCATGCTAATGTTCAACCTTCCATGCCCAAATCTTGCTTCCTCGCCCACATAATATTGGGGTGCACTTATTCTATAGCAGGGGCTCTCAAATTGGGGGTCGGGACCCCTCAAGGGGTCATGAGGTTATTACATGGTGGGTCACGAGCTGTCAACCTCCACCCCAACTCCGCTCTGTCTCCAGCATTTATAATGGTGTTAAATATATAAAAAAGTGTTTTTAATTTATAAGGGGAGTCACACTTAGAAGCTTGCTATGTGAAAGGGGTCACAAGAAAAAAAGTTTAAGAACCACTGTTCTATAGGCTATCATATCAATGCACATTAATGTCAATTAGCTCACTCTCAAACCTGCCACTCCTTGCCCAAAGTGGTTTAAGGTTGTTACTTCCATGTTCCTGCAGTGTTCCCTGTGGTCACCATTAAGTTCCTGTTCTTAGGTAAACATCTCTACTTCCCCAAAATCTAAATGGATGACCGTTAGGCCATTTATCTATGCCAAAGGTCACAAGCCTACTTAACCATACTTATGCTAACTTGCTTAAGATAATCATACAGGATACAGGCCTGTAGGTTCTTTGTGTTACAGCCAAAAATAATTAAGTAATCCAAAATAAAATACAAGCAAAATAAACCAGACAAGCAAACCAATAAATAAAGGCAGAATATAATAAAGCAAACCAGCAGGCTAGCCCTATGGGCTATGTGGGCTAGTGAAAACTTGTAAATCTTGGGCTAGAGAAAAAGTAGGGACTGAAAAAAACAAATAAATGGGGAGAAATATGTTGGTGCCTGGGTGTAAATACAAAAGAATGATATGTCTAACTAGCTTAGTTGACCGATAGACCCAATGAGACTGGCTTAAAGCACACTAGTGAGAGAAAATAAGGAACTCATGGTGCTGCAACTTTTCTGTTAATAGAAGATTTTGGTTTCCTAACCTGTCAATCTTGCTCTTTTTACTAGTACAACATTCACCACTACACAAGATGGTATAATATCTATGACTTCATAGCTACCAAAAGTTTGCCCACCTGAGCTGTCCTTACTAATTGCTTTTTTGGAATTTGGCGGTGTGAAGTTGAGGGGTTCTCAAACTGGGGGTCGTGAGCCCTCAGGGGGTCATG
Source organism: Macrochelys suwanniensis (assembly GCA_033296515.1). Classification (NCBI taxonomy): domain Eukaryota; kingdom Metazoa; phylum Chordata; order Testudines; family Chelydridae; genus Macrochelys; species Macrochelys suwanniensis. The sequence continues at coordinate 239,772,112 of CM065775.1, read as the reverse complement.
AGGTTATTACATGGGGGTCGCGAGCTGCCAGCCTCCACTTCCAAACCTCACTTCTCCTCCAGCATTTATGATAATTTTAAATATTAAAAAAGTTTTTAATGTATATAGGGGGTTGCACTCAGAGGCTTTCTGTATGAAAGGGGTCATCAGTACAAAAGTTTGAGAACCACTGATATGGTGGTACCTTCTTACTGAATCATTTGTTTATGCAAAGGAGAAACAGTGAACAGAATTCACAACTGTTTGCTAATGTATGCATGGCTGGATTGCTAGGGTTGTATACTTCTCCTGATACCAGTGATATCCTGGAGCCCTCTCCTTCAGAAAACCTGAGAAGGAACAATGCCTGGTGGCTTATTTAAACAGAGTGTATCTCTCTTTTAAAATAGTTTAAAATAAAGTCCTAGCTGACTGAATCACAGGATTATTCACAATGGGTTTGCAAAGGCTGAATTCTCTTGTGATTGGCTCTAAAGCAAAGATGGTTTATCTTTAAAAGAAAATAAATCTCTGTCAATTTAGTCTCATATAGCTCTGTGACATCCTGACTCTTTAAGTACCAGACTGGGCTCTGGGGTCTTTGAAGTAAGGCTACTTACTCTAAACCAGGGGTGGGCAAACTTTTTGGCCTGAGGGCCACATCGGGTTTGCAAAACTGTATGGAGAGCCGGATAGGGAAGGTTGTGCCTCCCCAAACAGCCTGGCCCCCACCCCCTGACTGCCCCCCTCAGAACTCCTGACCCATCCAAACCCCCCCCCCCGCTCCTTGTCCCCTGACCACCCCCTCCTGCGACCATCTGCCCCATACCATCCCCCCGGGACCCCACCTCCTATCCAACCCCCACCCCCTGCTCCTTGTCCCCTGACTGCCCCCCGGAACCCTCTGCCCCTTATCCAACCCCCCCGTTCCCCGACCCCTTACCATGCCACTCAGAGTGGCAGGAGCTCGAAGCTGTGTGGCCTAGCCAGAGCCAGCCATGCCGCCCAGAGCACTGGAGGCACGGCGAGCTGACGCTGCGGGGAAGGGGGGACAGCAAGGGAGGGGCTGGGGACTAGCCTCCCCGGCCGGGAGCTCAAGAGCTGGGCAGGACGGTCCTGCGGGCCGGATGTGGCCCATGGACTGTAGTTTGCCCACCTCTGCTCTAAACACAAGTCCAAGCCATTTGGTTTATGAGTTTTTAGGTGTAGATTCTCCTCCTACCACAAAGACTCTTCCATATTAAACTATTAACCATTATGAATCTTGTTCTCTTAGAGCCTGATTCTGATCTCCCATTGAAGTCTTGCTGAAGAAAAGACTGCAGGATCAGAAACTCTGTATTTAAAAGTGAACTACAAAAGTTTATTGAGTGTTTAAAAACTTATTTCACTAACAAATAACTGACCTTAAAGTAGTCAGACCTGAGTCTGCGTGAGCAGTGGCACACTGAAATTTGGCACTAATGGTAGCTATGCCAACCATAACACAAACCCTGAATGCAAGCCAGGTGGATACTCCAACTATTAATCGTGTGGTCATCTAACACTTGGTGCTTTCACTGAAGAATGACACTTACACACAGGGGTCAAAACAAAAGAAGACTTTTACTCTCAGTCTGGCAGACATAAAGGAAAAGACAGGAGTCAGCTAGAATGTAGGGTAGTTCAGTGAAAGGAGTTACATTTAAAAGCACTAAATAGCAGTAGGACATTACACTACTAATAGATCTAATATAATTATTAGTGATCGCAATAACCCTTCATGTTCCAGAGGAGATCCAACTCGCATGGAACTTCTCACTCCTCCAAGAAAAAAAAAAAACCACTTGGTCATGAGAGTTCTTTCCAAATCAGCATTCTTTAGATATTTAGGGCTAATCTGTGATACACAGATGTTTTTCCACTGTGGTCACTGCTGGGACATTGGTAAACCAAGTGCCATTTCTGGCCAAGGCCTAGATATCAGCTGAGATAAACTCACAGCTGGAAGCCAGGCCAATTCACTTGTGTTTAGAAGATCTAAGTTATTGCATAAGAATGTATTTGGTGTTTAAACTTCATGAAAACTAATTGGATGCTGCATGTATTGTTCTCATTCAACTACACCCCGAGTTATAATGTAACAGCAAACATTTGCATTGTATAAACTCCTGTACTAAATAACACATCAAATGAGAAAAAACCCTGGGTAATGCAACTGATAGTCTCTTGCAAGAAGATCTTAAATCCTGGTCAATTAAGCCATTGTACAAGATGAAGGATCAAAGACTTTGTTAAGTGCGTTCCTCCCCCGACCCCATGAAGAAGGGACCTGTGTGGGAACTGTTGCTGTCAGCTTGGTTTCTGTGAGAAGAAACTATAAATAAAGACTCATGGAAAAATTCTTCATATCTGGACTGTTTGGATTCTAACTGGGCAGAATAACTGAGTGAGAAGACAGAGATCACTAGAGTTACTCTGGGTAGCCCTAAAAGACTTTTGGGAAACTGGCAGACTACTACATCTGCTACCTTTTGAAATTATGGACTGTGACTCAGCTGTACATATATTTTTAACCACTTTAACTTCTTAATAACTCTCATTCCTTTTTCTTAGCTAATAAACCTTTAGTTAGTTTGCTATAGAACTGGCTATCAGCATTGTCTCTGGTGTGAGATCTGAGATACAAATTGACTTGGGCCAGTGACTGGTCTCTTGGGCCTGGGTGCAACCGGAATATTTTGTGATTTTTTTATGTGACCATTTATCACATTGTCCAGCTTGCCCAGGTGGCAAGATAGACTGGAGTGTCTAAGGGGACTGTCTTTGACACCATATTAAGACTGTTACAGTGATCCAGGAGTTCACATTTGTTATTGTCTTGGTGAAATCTAATTATAGAACATACCTCCAGTTTGGGATGTCTGTCCTGCTTTTGACAGTCTGCCCTAAGATAAGCACTCAAAGTGTTGAGCAACTCCAGACAGCATGACAACTACCCTCATGACTTGCTGGGCATCCTTAAATTTCTTTACTGTGGAGTGGTAATTGCACTAAGGCATGTCTACACTGCTGTAGCACGGTAGCACAGATGTTTCTACAGCAATGGAAGCGGTTTTTCAGTCACTGTAGGTAATCCAGTGTCCCAAGCAGTGGTAGCGAGGTTGATGGAAACATTCGTCTGTCAACCGAGTTGCGTCTACATCTGGGGTTAGGTCAGCATAGACACTGTATTCAAGGGTGTGGATTTCCCAGCCCTCAGCGAAGTAGCTATGTTGATCCAAATTTTGAGTGTATACAAGGCCTCAGTTCCTGCTGCACTTCCTGGGTTGAGGTTTCTCCACTTGGTCCCACCAAGCTATCTTTGCCCTTTAACTGGATTCCCCACAGATCTTTACCTTCCCTTTACCTTCCCTTCCCTTATCTGTCTCACTCCCCCATCCTTGAAGTCTTTTCCTTCCCAATGTTGACAACAAGATGGCAAGACAATTTGTGAATGGCTCCTTTCAAGCAAAACCACCTCATAAAACTCTCTCCTTCCTCTCAAACCCTCTTCACAATCCATGGAGTATTTAGTCCCCCATGCAATAAATTCTCTCCTCCCTTAAATCAATTATTCCCATCCACCCTGAAATTGAACTCTCCACTCAAAATATATCTATTTCCTTATTCCTCAGTCCAAAATCAGTTACTCCTTCTGGTACCTTCTAGGGCTCAGCTCCCCTTTATGACAGCTTTGTCCTGCCTCCTTCTGGGAGCTGGGCATATCCATGCAGGCTCTCTCAGCTTTTGCTCTGAACTCCCACCTCTAAAGCAAGGTGAAGGAATTGAGGGGAAGACAGTTCACAGCAAGATCACTCCATCTGCTCTGTGTGCTTCCACCTGCCAGGCAAAGGCACAGAAAAAAAAATCGGGCAAGTAGCCAGAAAGTTGAGCCAGCAGAGGCTGTAAGTTTCTGGCCACAAACTGGAAACTAGACAAACCTGCACTAAACTGGGGGAATGCTAAAGTTTTTTTGTTTTTGTTTTGTTTTGGCTGGCACCAATATAGCTCCACGAGCAATAGCAATAATGGAAGTTGTGGGTTTAGGCAACACACAGTTAAAACACATGTATCTTTTTATGCTACAGCTTCTACCTTTGTTGCTACCCATGAAATTGCACTAGGGCTGAAAAGAACATTTGCTAATGTTCCTAATGTAGATAAGGCCTCAGTAACTTCAGCTGGAGTGTATGCTCATCTGAGTAGAATTTGCACTGAGAGGGAGGGAGTTCCAAGTGTTGGGGATAATGTGGAAGAAGGTACAGAGAGAGGAGTGGGAAACTTTAGCTTTTGGGGGATTTCTCAGGCCCTGAAACCTACCTCTAAAATATTAGTACAGGAGATCCCCGCTAGAACGCACGTCAACATAGCACGAATTCGGAATAAATGCGGGGGAGACCATGGATCCCAAAATAAATTATTTAAATTGAATCCATGGTAACGCGCCCTCCCCCCCTGTTAAGGGGAATGAGCATAAGTACCCCCATGCAAACTCCCTTTTGGCGTTGCTGCTTCATTAGCTAGTGGCGAGCACATCATGTACTACAGGAAGGCCGGGTGCCCCCAGGGGAGGGAGACATCTGGACTCAGCGTAAGACAAGGGGAATAATAGACACAGGAATTAGCTGCAGTTGCAAGGCCAAGCAAGTTACAATCTCCGCATGCTTACGCAGGAGGGGCGGCCCTGGGGAATTGGTAACAGATACGGGGAAAGTCTGTCAATTGGCTAAAACGCTGAATGTGCGCAACTAATACACCTTGCCGAAAGTATATAAGCTCTGTACACCCCCTCACCGGGGTCCCGCCTTTGCTTAGCAAGGTGGCACCACGCTCGAGCGTAATAAATCTTGTTAACTTTGGAATACTCTGCAGTTTGGTTTTTCTTTGGTCGCCTCAGCCTAGAACGAACTGTACGTGTCCTAACAGGAATAATTCGTAACACCCCCGCTATAACTCAGTCCCCACGTTAACGCGGTACCGCGCATGGCTCCCAAAGCCCGCATTCTAGCGAGGGCGCGGTGTACTTTCAGTGGCGCATCACACCTGCAGACAGATATAAAAGTCAAGTGGCTTTGAATAGAAGAGGAATAGAGTTGAGTCCTATCCAGGTGAGACACAAAGAAAAGAGATCTTAACCCCCACCATGGTCCAAACCTATCCAAAATATGGGGATATATTGTTTTTCTGATTTATATTTCCCTTTCCTAAAGCCTGCTTTTCCACCTATAACAAAACACTGCTTTCTCTGTGACATCTGAAAAAAACAAACATTTATTTTTTCAAATGCCACAGGAAAAAAAAGCGCATGTTTTTTCTAAGAAGAAAATTGGAGTCTCATTCTCTCCACTACAGGCAGATCTTTCACAAATGAGGCTTGCAACAGAGTGAACTTCCTTAAAACTGATCCCAGTTCCCCAGTTGCTGTGGGGCTGTTCTAGATGTATTTTTGGCACTGATTCAACTAAATAAATATAGCAACCAATGTAGTTACATTAATGAAATCCCCTGGTGTGGATGCAGTTATCTTGTTTTCTGATTTATTTAAGTGTTTATATTAGTTATTTGCATTAATAAATTTACTAAAATTGGTGCAAAAACAGTCTATAGACCAAGTCTTAACCCGCAGTGGAGTCAGACTTCGGAGATGTGGAGAACATTGTTGCCAAATCTCATACGTTTCACAATATTTACTGTTTTTCTTGAAGCACCAACTCTTGCAGCTGAGAATCTTAGCTCTGGGGAAAACTCTGCTCTCCGGAGTCCTCCTGCCATTCAGGGAAGAAGCAGCTCCCTGACAAGACTACATTTCCCATCATCCCTCAGGCTCCGTAAGGGGATCGCTACAAACTCGTCGCCTTCTTGAAAAACGGGGCGCCGCGATTTCACAGCGAGGCAGCGACCGCACGGAAAGCCCCGCGCGTTGGGGGCCTCGGTAGCCCGCCACCCGCTGGAGACGTGAGGCGCGGGAGTGAAAAGCGGCTCGGTTCGGCCCTGTGCGTCCTACGGAAATGGCGGATGGTCCCTAAAGAGCGGCTGGGCCGGGAGCGAGCGGCCAGGGCCATGAATGCTCCGGGCGGGGGCTGGGACGGGGCCTGCGGGGGCGTCCGGCTCCTCCTGGACCTGTGAGTGGCTCGGACCGCGGCCCCTTCCCCGCGTTGTCTCCCCCCCCCCCCCCCCGCGCTCCCTATGGCCCCGCATCCCCGCGCACCCTCCCCGCCTGTTATACCTCCCACCCGCCCCCCTCACTGCCCCTGGGCCCCTGTGTTATACCCCCCTTACTGCCCTCGCCCCCCCCATCACCTTTAGTGCCCCCCCTTCACGTTATACCCCCACCCCTGAATCCCCCCTGCACTTTATATCCCCTGCCCCTTATTGCCCCCCCCCCCATGCTATAACCCCCCAGGCTCTTCATGTCCCCTGCACTTTATACCCCCAGACCCTTAATGCTCCCCTGCATGTTAAAACTACCCCCTGGCTCTTATTGCCCCTGACCTCCTGCATGGTAGACCTCCCTTAGCCCCTTATTGTCCTCCCCCATGTTATATTCCTCAGCCCGTATTGCCTCCCAGTGACCTAGCGTTGTCCACACCCAGGCTTAGGTTGGTTTAACTGTGTTGCTCGGTTGCTTGGGGGGCGGGGGTGGATTTTCATACCCCAGAGCGACATAGTTATATCAACCTAGTTTCCTAGTGTAGACCAACCCTTAGTTACATACCATACTGTATCCTCTTTGGTGTGTCATGGAAAATCACCACGCATTGTGTTTGAATCAGATTAGCCTGAGGCTCCTTTATTAGAATACAAGCATATGTGCAAGGAGAGAGAGCATGGTCACGTGCAATGTGACAAGCCGCTCTGCTTTCCTTAAAATTACGCACGCTTATATAGGATTTTCGATAGCATTCAAACAATATGCTTCCTTATGGATACTTTTCCAACAAGATTCAACATTTATGCCTTATAAGGAATATATTTAAAACATATTGCAGCAAGAAGCAAATTTTCCAGTTTGAGCAAGCTCTGTGGTCAACGGTAGTCCAAGGGTTGTACGTTGCAATATTGCGGTTAGAGACTTTTAACAGAGCTGGCTGGTGCAATAGCGTCCCTTGGGCCACCTACTCAACTTTCCTCTTCCATCTACTATCACATACAATTTAGCTGGACCAAAGGTTTTGGGCCTAAGTAGTTTGCTTCCACAGTTCCCCCTTTGATGCCCATTTGGCGCCATCATGGCCTAAACCTCCACATTCATGAGCCTATTAACTTCAAGTTCCTCATATGCGTTCTCTTCCCCCGCATCTAATGAGGTATAAACATTCAATTCCATAACCCTTTCCTCCTGAACATGGGGCGAAGAGGGCCCAGGGCTTGGACTAGGCAGATAACTACAGTTTTTTACAGCAACAACATCAAAACGCCAACCCAAGCAGGAACAATACAAAGACATGCTCCTAGCGAAATAATATGTTTGGGTTGGTCTATAGCCTTAGTAATATGACACAACACATTGTACTGAGTGCATAAGGTGGATACCCTATAGGCCATCTGAAAAACATGCCTGTTAATCGGATATATATTTTGAAGCACATGAATTTGACCTTGCAAGTCAGAATTTTTTTGAACTGCAGGTAAGAGAGAGAGAAGATTTTGAAATCGTTCCGGAAGTAGGGAAGTCCAGTTAAAGGGTACTTGAACCTTAAAATCCAGATTTAGTGCTGTATCTGCAGGCCAGTAAATGATATGGCTCCCCGAAGCAATGGTAAGGTTAAAAAGCATGTCTTGCAAGATAGTGACCTTAAAACTAACTCAGCTATTATTTGCTTGGAAGAGCAGGCGGCCAGCCAGGGTAGTCTCTTGTGCCATCCCCTCCCAACAGACATTGTCATGGACAGTGACAACTTCTCCTTGCTTTAGCTTCTTTACACACCGAAGCTGTGGGGGTTCCGAGGACCAAAGTGTCCACAGGTTCCCTATTCCCACCCAAACGTCAGATGTTATTCCAGGAACACTGACTACAAATCGGCTAGGCATACCAGGAGGTTTGATTTCCCAAATATCGTGGTGAATTACCCAGTCCCACACGCATCTGCCCCAGGGACCTTGCAGGATTCGGTATGTGGGAGCCTGTACTCCTTTAACGAGCCCGTATGCTTGGAAAGTGCACTGTGAACGTCTGCACTTCCACCCTGAAAACTTCCAAGTATGTCTCCGCGGCCACAAATCAGATTGCACCCATAAAGCACTAGTAAGGGCCGTGGGCCAAGCCTGATGCTTAAGATCTTCCCGAATGGCCATTAGTTGAACATTTAAGAAATCCTGAATTTCCGAACATGCCAGATCCCACTGTACTTCCTTTCCTGCCCCAGAGGTGTTTAATATTATCTCTGCTTGGGTCAGTAAACCAAGGGCGGAAACAACCTGCAACTCCCCAACCCCAGCCTGTGTTTGGGTTAGTTGTGCACCAGTAATGAGACCGGTGGCCTTTTCCAATTATCCTAGTTTTTCATCACGTTGTTGGCCTTTGTAAACATTCCAAAGTGCCGCTGCACTATTGGCACCATCCCATAGGTGTTCTGGCAGGCCCCTTTTCCTTCTGGAGGGGACCCAAGCTCTTTGCTGCACTAACAGAATAGCAGCCCCCTGGGAACAATTAGGATTATACGAGGTAATCTGAAAGCCAGATACGGGCAGAGTATACTTTATAGTGCCTAACGTAGCATTTATGATAGTCGGTCGAGATCCCTGAACATTTCTTTGTGGAAGCACACTATACCATATTTGTTGGTCAACAGTTTCCAGGTTCTGTCGAAGAGCAGTGGCATTAACAGCATGGGAAGGGGCATATTGTAGCATAGCGCAGATTAAATTATGAGTTACTGGAATTTTCCCAATACAGGTGAGATTTCTAGCAGCAGAACACATTCTTTGGGTATAAGTTTGGTTATTAACTAATTGGGTAGCTAAATAACAGTAAAGGCCTCTCCCAGGGGCCACACTGCAAACGCCTGCAATAGCCATCATGTCCACCCTGCTATAAAACCCATGGACTTCAAATACGGATTCCTGAGGTTCTGCAGACCCATCTGTTTTCCACGTAATTGTTCGCGCATACGAGAAATTTTGGATTTTAAAAAATAAATTTCTCGAACAATATGTGAGTAAGTCGCTAAGGTGTGATGGCCGAGGCCAGCGGGTTTCATCCCAAAATAAGGTATTTTTTGTATCTGGATATGCTACAGGGGTATTGGGTGGGGAAACAATGGGGATAGCGGTATTGGCAGTAAAACGCTTCTGGTGCTCTTCGTCTGAAACCCAGTTAGGGAGAGCTGTACACATTGAGGGTACTTTCCCAAAAACACAGGCCGCAGCCTGTGGAATGAACCCCAAAACCCATTCAGTACCACATTCCCAAGAGTGGGATGCACAAGTTTCCCCTTACCAGTTTACAATATTACGCCTTTTCCACCACAGCCAATTTTTAATGTCTTTAGTAGTCAGAAAGGTTTGGGCTCTGGTGGCTTTGGAGGTTTCAGCGGCACGGTCATTTCTTACATTTACCTGGGGCAATCGTGGTCCTCTTACCTGGGGTTTTACTGTAGTTTCTTTCATGGGGGGGTGGAGCACTGTAGAGCCACCAGTGGTTTCTGGCATCCAGAAGAACATGAAAGTATCATAAAAATTCAGCAATAGCAGCAATAGCATGGTTACACACATGAACCAGATAGAGGGCATGAGCCATTTCCGCACCATGGCAGACTCCCTTATTCTGGCAGTAGGATCCGTCATAGCCGATAGTTGGTGCGTGCCAGTGGGCACTAGGCTCACCACTGGGCTTTGGAGGGCATTATTATGGCCTTATTTCCTGTGTCCCTTCCTTACCAGTGGGCCGAAGCTTCCAACTGGCGTAATGGCAGATCACAGGAGGCTAAAGTGGGTCCGATTTCCCACTAGCTGATTAACTCAATGTCGGGAGTTAGGTTTACTTCCCCTTCCTGAGGTTGTATCTAGGCTCCTCCTCTGGAACGGGGGAAAGGTCGCTAGGGCAATTACTCTGGCAGTTCTCGGGAGTCGGGTTTGTTGGTTGGAAGTCCGCAGCGTCCGGGTCCAGAGCCGGAGTTATCTTTTTGCAGAGAAGTCTGAATCCAGCTGGTGAGTCCTTTATACTTGACCGCTGTGTGAGTGGTTAGCAGAACCTGGTAGGGGCCTTTCCAGCGAGGCTCCAGGAAAGTCTTTCTCTGGTGCACTTTAATGTGGACCCAGTCCCCAGGCTGCAATGGATGGCATGGGGTGTCAGCCGGTTCAGGCAGGGCTGAATAGTTTGTACCTGCGAGTGAATAGACCTAACACAACAAATTAGCATCCTACAGTATGCCATAACAGTATCATCATTTAGCTGCAGGTCTAGTTGGCAAGGGAGTGGAGAGGGGTTACTGGCATTCTCATGGGTCTGGCCATGAGAACTTTGTGAGGGGATAGGCCATGTTTACGTGAGGGTGTGCTTCTCATGTGCATGAGAGCAAGGGGTAGGGCATCAGGCCATTTCAAGTTGGTTTCAGCACAGATCTTAGAGATTTTGTTTTTCAGTTCACCATTTTTGCGTTCAACCACCCCCGCACTCTGGGGGTGATGAGCACAATGAAAGTGTTGGTTGATGTTTAGGGCTTTGCAAATATTTTGCATGACTTGGCCTGTGAAATGGGTGCCTCGGTCACTGTTAATAGAGGCAGGTAGACCAAACCGGGGAATAAACTCCCTTAAGAGGCTCTTAGCAACTGTGATGGAATCGGCTTTTGCACAAGGATAGGCCTCTATCCATCTGGAGTACATGCAAACACAAACAAGAACATACTCATAAGAACAACATTTTGGCATGTTGATAAAATCAACCTGGATATTTACAAAGGGTCCCCACGGGGTGGGATGCGCAGCTGGTTTTGTTCTCACTGCTCTGCCACTATTGTTCACTAGACAAATGGGACAGGAATTGCAGTACTGCTGTGCCATAATGGAAAAATTTGGGGCATACCAATGTTGCAGCACTGATGCAATCATCCCCCCTTTGCTCATGCGTGCCATTCCATGGGACACGCGAGTAAGGTATGGGAGCAAAGCCTTGGGTGCCACCAAGCGGCTGCCTAGGGAAGGACCACAAGGAATCGGAATGCAAAGGATCCATCCCACCTCCATCTGTCTTTTTTATGCTCTGGGGTTGAATCTTGAATAAGAGCTAAATCCTGGAGGTAGTTAGACATGGAGGGTGGGTGCAAAATGAAAATAGAAGCATTACATGGAGCTGGAGACCCGGAAAGGGCCGCCTGCTTGGCAGTGGCATCCGCCAAAGCATTTCCTCGTGTAACATCATCATAAGGTTTCTGGTGTGCAGGGCATTTTACAATAGCGATGGCAGAAGGGAGTTGAAGAGCATCAACATAAGGCCCATTACAAATGTTTGCTCCTCCTGATGTAAGAAATCCTCAGTATTTCCACAGTTGTCCATAGTCATGAACTACCCCAAAGGCGTATCGGGAGTCAGTACAGATGGTAATGGATTTATTCTTGGCCAAGATACAGGCGTGGGCAAGGGTGACAAGCTCTGCAACTTGGGCTGAGCGTGCTTCAGGGCGGGAGTGGGTCTCAATAGTCTCGTATTGGGAACAAACAGCATAGCCGGCCAGAAGCTGGCCAGTAGGATCCCTAAGGCAGGATCCATCTACATAGAACAGCAGATCAGGATTGTGGACTGCGGTGTCCTTCAGATCAACTCTAGGAGTGGAGAGGTCTGCTGTTACAGTTAAACAGTCATGAGGTTCTCCATCATCCGCAGTGGGGAGTAGGGAAGCGGGGTTGAGATCAGAACAGCAAGTAAGAGTTACATTTGAAGCATTCAGAAGCAACATTTCATACTTGTTAAGTCTAGAGTTAGCGAGGTGCTGGGTTTTGCTTTTCAGGAGTAAGGCAGTCACTGCATGAGGGACTGCAACACATAGGGTGGATCCCAAGATGAGAGTGGCAGAAGTTTCTACAAGAGCAGCAGCCGCAGCTACAGCACAGAGACAGGGAGGGAGTCCTGCTGCCAGAGGGTTCAAAGGTGAACTATAATATGCAATAGGTCGTTGCTTATCACCAGGGGACTGAGTAAGGACCCGTAAGGCTATTCCGTCCCTTTTATGGCAGTAGAGAGTAAAGGGCTTCTGATGGTCTGGTAGGCCCAAGGCGGGGAATCTGGTGAGGGCGTGTTTAATCTGAGTGAAGGCTTCTTCAGCTTCAGGGGACCAGGGAAGGGGTTCCTGGACCTTATGAAGGGTCAGTCCTTGCGGGGGCTTAACAGTGGCTCCCAAGGAGCCACTGTCGGCAAAACTCGGCCATACATAGGAAGCCGTGCATTTGTTTTTTTGTGGTTGTTTTAGGGACCTGGAGAATGGCCTGTACTCGCGAAGAGGACAAGTGCCTTTCTCCAGCTGAAATATCATGTCCCAAGTAATGGACCCTTGGTAGGCAGAGCTGTAGTTTAGACATGGAGGCTTTGTGGCCTTTCTGGGCTAAAGCTTGTAATAAAACAAGGGAATTGATCATAGAGCCCTTAAGAGAAGATGATGCTAAAAGCAGGTCATCTACATACTGGACCAGAGTGGACCCCATTGGGAATGTAATATCATCCAGATCCTTTTTGAGGATCTGGGAGAACAAGGTGGGCAACTCGGTGTAACCTTGGCGTAGTCTAGTCCAAGTATATTGAAGGCCTTGGTAGGTAAAGGCAAACAGATACTGGCTATCTCTATGAATAGGGATAGAGAAAACAGCCAAACAGAGGTCCACAACTGTGAAATAGGCGGCGGAAGGGGGAATGCAGGAAAGGATAGTAGCGGGGTTGTGGACAATGGGGAAGTTAGGGAGAACAGGAGCATTAATGGCGCGGAGATCCTGAACAAAACGCCAAGCCGGTTTGCCAGTTTTCTTCACAGGCAAAATGGGGGTGTTACATTCACTGACCGTAGGAACAATGATCCCTTGCTGGATTAAGGAGGTGATTACTGGCCTGATTCCTTCCTCAGCCTGCTTTGAGAGAGGGTATTGTTGCACTCTGGGAAGGGGTTTTGCTGGGTTCAGACGAATTGTAACTGGTTGGCAGTCCCAATGCACCCAACTTCGTTGGCGTGATTAGACCACAAGGAGGGAGGGACCTTGGCCAGCAATTCCTGTTGCAACAAGGAAGGGCTGGGGTCGGGTTCCTCCTTTGGAGCGTCCGTCTGTAAGGGTACGTCTACACTACGAGAGTAGTTCGATTTTACTTAAACCGAATTTCTGAAACCGATATTACAAAGTCGAACGTGTGTATCCACACTAAGGACAGTAATTGGACTTTGTGAGTCCACAGTAACGGGGCAAGCATCGACATTGCAAGCGGTGCACTGTGGGTAGCTATCCCACAGTTCCCGCAGTCCCCGCTGCCCATTGGAATTCTGGGTCAAGCCACAATGCCTGCTGGGGCAAAAAATGTGTCGTGGGTGGTTTTGGGTAACTGTCGTCATTCAACCCTCACTCCCGCCCTCCCTCCGTGAAAGCAGCGGCAGTCAATCATTTCGCGCCCTTTTCTAGTGATTGACAGCGCGGATGCCACAGCACCGCAAGCATGGAGCCCGCTGTGATCATCGCTGCAGTTATGGCCGTTGTCAACACCTCTCGCCTTATCGTCCACCTTTTTCAGAGGCAGATGCTGAGAAATCGGGCGAGGAGGCTACGGCAGCGCGGTGCGGACATCGACTCTGAGAGGGGCACAGACCTCTCACAAAGCACGGGACCCCGTACCGTGGACATCATGGTGGCACTGGGTCATGTTCATGCAGTGGAATGGCGATTGTGGGCCCCGGAAACAAGCACGGACTGGTGGAACCGCATAGTGCTGCAGGTCTGGGATGAATCACAGTGGCTGCGAAACTTTCGAATGCGTAAGAGCACGTTCCTGGAACTGTGTGACTTGCTGTCCCCTGCCCTGAAGCGCCAGGACACCAGGATGCGAGCAGCCCTGAGAGTCCAGAAGCGAGTGGCCATAGCCCTCTAGAAGCTTGCAATGCCAGACAGCTACCGTTCAGTCGCGAATCAGTTTGGAGTGGGCAAATCTACCGTGGGGGTTGCTGTGATGCAAGTAGCCAACGCAATCGTTGAGCTGCTGCTCTCAAAGGTAGTGACCCTGGGAAACGTGCAGGTGATCATAGATGGCTTTGCTGCGATGGGATTCCCAAACTGCGGTGGGGCTATAGACGGAACGCACATCCCTATCCTGGGACCGGACCACCAGGGCAGCCAGTACATTAACCGAAAGGGCTACTTTTCAATGGTGCTGCAAGCACTGGTGGATCATAAGGGACGTTTTACCAACATCAACGTTGGATGGCCGGGCAAGGTTCATGACGCTCGCGTTTTCAGGAACTCTGGTCTGTTTAGACGGCTGCAGGAAGGTATTTACTTCCCGGACCAGAAAATAACTGTTGGGGATGTGGAGATGCCTATAGTGATCCTCGGGGACCCAGCCTACCCGCTAATGCCCTGGCTCATGAAGCCGTACACAGGCGCCCTGGACAGTGAAAAGGAGCTCTTCAACTACCGTCTGAGCAAGTGCAGAATGGTGGTGGAGTGTGCTTTCGGACGCTTGAAGGGGAGATGGAGAAGCTTACTGACTCGCTCTGATCTCAGCGAAACCAATATCCCCATTGTTATTGCAGCTTGCTGTGTGCTCCACAATCTCTGTGAGAGCAAGGGGAAGACGTTTATGGCGGGGTGGGAGGTTGAGGCCAATCACCTGGCTGCTGATTACGCACAGCCAGACACCCGGGCGCTTAGAAGAGCCCAGCGGGATGCGCTGCGCATCCGGGAAGCTTTGACAGCTAGCTTCCAGACTGACCAGGCTTACCAGTGACTATTACGTTTGTTTAAACAGAAGGTGAACCTGCCCCCTTTTCTTTACCCTGTTAATATTGCCTATCGTCTCCAATTACCAACCCCCTCCCCTCCCTCCAAACACACCTTTAAAAAGAAAATAAAGGAAACATTGTTCAAGAAAACCATCTTTTTTAGTATTTCAGGGTATGTTAATTTGGACCGGAGGCAGGATGACAGAGCCCCGCTGCAGGGGATCTGTAACCGCCCTCCCCCGCCACAAGGCCACATAGCCCCCCACACAGAACATGAAAACTACCTCCCAGACTGACCAGGGTACCTACTGACTTTAATATGTGTATAACCTTCTGGTGAACCTGCCCCCATGTCTGTACCCTGGTAAAGGTGCCTATCCTCTCCAGTTATTATTTCCTATGTTAGTCTATGGCAACTGTTTCATCTTGCTGTTACTAACTCAATCAGCAGATGGCACATTCCTGGTGGCTCCACGCTGTCCAAAGTTTGTTTTTTCTCATCCTTCCAGGTGGTGCGGTGGATCCCAGTTTTACCCTCCGGGGGTTGTATAGTTCCACCTGAAACCTTTCTTCGGCCGATGGATACTCCCTTTCTAGGCTGGCACCTCCCTAGCCATTCATGTATATCATGCATTCATCAACATAGTAAATTAAGATCTAGAATGTGTCTCCACCACTTTCGGGGTGTGTGTGCTAATTCATTTGAGACTCCCGGCCCTTTAATCACAGAGGGTGGGGGGGTCTGTTTCTAGGAGCCGTTGCCTGTTACAATGAAGTGAAAGTCACTTAACACCTTATAGCGTTTGTTTACATTGTATCAATTACAGAGTAAACTGCCTGAAGTGCAGAGGCAACTAACTTGTTTGTAAGTTTTACATAGTAAAAGTATCTTTCAAAAGACAGATGCAATCAATGTTTATACATACAGTAGCTTGTAAGTTTAACAAGGGACCCAAGAGATCTTTTACTTGGTAATGCTATGAGGTTTAAATTGTGGGAGACAAATTATGGGGAGTTACTTTCACTTGGGGAATCACTGCCAGTACCTTCTTTAATATCCCTACACGAGGACTGAGGAGGAAAGCATGTTGGTCAGACAGAGGACTGATAAAGACGGTCAGAGATGAAGAGATGGGGTGGGGAATAGGAGTATTGCCCACCCCCACAGCATTTACTATCTCAGACATCACAGGGAGGGAGGGGAAGTCCCTTGCGTGGAGAGTGGATGGCGAAGCGCTGGTTTCTAGCAAGCAAGAGGTAGGAGGTACCCTTCTGCCCAGGGTAGGGACTCCTGGATAGTGGAGTCTGCTTCCTAGTTATATGGAGGAGGTGGGGATCATTTGGTGGCCGCTCGAACGGCTCCACCTGGGCTGGACTGGGCTGGGGATTGTGCCTCTATCCATAGTTCCCCCTTGCACAGCGTCCGCCTGTGGAGGTAGTATGGGGGCAGCCAGTTGTCTGCATTAATCATACAGGTTACATATGGTCCAGTTTGGTTCAAGGGAACAAGCAAAACGATGATGTTACTAGTCTCCTGGCTATCCTAATGGCTTTGAGGGAGTAAGGGAGCTGGGAGAGGGAGTGGGGGTGGGAAGGCAGGGTTAATGGGTCGGCCAGGACGGTAGGGACATTCACTTTTCCAGTGGTCCATTTGTTTGCAATAGTAACAGGCGCCATTATTCTGTGCCTGGGAAGGTGGACGCTGGGAACCTTGGTGTGGCCCTTCCCCTTTTCCCCGTTTTGGGCGGCTGTTGCGGGGTCCTTGTGTGTTCTGGGTATGGAGGGCCATTAACTTAGTTTCAGTAGCGTCCTTTTCTTTTCTAACTGGCGGTGATAGTGTTGGACAGCTGCTAGAATTTCATCTAGGTTCTTTCCTTCCCAGTCCACAATGCCAATTTTTAGTTGGTCTCCCAGCTGTGGATTTAATCGCTGGACAGAAGCAGCTACCACAGCTTGTTGGGCATCTTGCTCTGCATTGTTTATGCCTGAGTGTCTTTCGAAAACCTGCTTAAGGCGCTACATATAATCAGCAAGCTTTTCTCCTTTGTTTTGTTTGCAGGCACCAATTTTGGTCCAGTCTTCTTTCTTTGGGCAGATTGTGAGAACTGCTTCCAACAGCCTTTCTCTAAGCCCATCTAATTGTGTCTGGTTGTGGCCTGGGTCATCCGCGGGCCACTGGGCTTCCTGGTAAATGCGGTTCAGTGTTTCCCTGGGCAGAATTCCTCTCAGGAGTTGGTTTAGGTCTGCCCAGGTGGGGTTATAACAACCTATGGCAGTTCTTAATTCTTCTTGGAATTTAACAGGGTCTTCTCTTATGACCGGAAATTTCCCAGTTAAAGTGTACAAATCCATGGGAGAACAGGGTTTGTGTACAGACACTAGGGTTCCCCCACCCGAAGTGCCTATGCCTGGGAGTTGGCGTAAGGGATACAGCTGAGGGGTGGACGTAAGGGGCTTCTGTTACCTAGTATTCCTCACCGGCCCAGATAAATTTACATTCTCTGTCAGTTCCTCTATTTGGCTATACAGGCATCGAACTGAAATTTCTAGGGACTGATTGGACTTTTTGAGGAATCTGTAGGTGAAAGAGAAGCAGATAGCGGTGTTTCTGCCCAGGGTAGGGACTCCTAGATAGTGGAGTCTGCTTCCTGGTTATATGGCGGAGATGGGGATCGTTTGGTGGCCGCTCGAACAGCTCCGCCTGGGCTGGACTGGGCTGGGGATTGTGCCTCTATCCATAGTTCCCCTTGCACAGCGTCCGCTTGTGGAGGTAGTACGGGGGCAGCCAGTTGTCTGCATTCCAAATATAAGTCTATAAGATCATCGGATGGAGCCGATGGAGTACTCTGGAGGGGTCTCGAAGGATAGAGGGATATCTGTTGGCTGGCAGAGGTTTGGGGAATAGCCAGTTTCTCTTTTACCTCTCTTAATTGTGTTTTTAGCTTCTCTTGGGAGTCTTTAAGACTCCTCACTTGAAATTCACGGCGCCATTTTTCCGCTTCTCCACACCAATTGAAATATGCATCAAACTGACTGTGTCCGACCTTATTGGCCACGAGTGCGCCTCTAAAGTGCACCATCTTGTCAAGATCAAAGCTTCCCTCTAAGGGAAACTAATTTTGGGTTATCTCTGGTATACCAATTCCATTTCTCCAAAAACTTGCAAGTAAAAGGACTGTAATGTGTGTTCATGTAGTACGTAGGTGTGCCTTTTGGCGAGACGGGGGTCCTTTTGGACCCACCGGCCCCCATTTTCCCTTTGTGGCGAGGCGGGGATCACTTTGGATCCACTGGCCCCCACTTTTGCTCGGGTCACTCACACAGGGAAGGTTTATTGAGGACATCCATGACCCTCCGGCACCCCCCTTCAGCAAAGAGCATCAGCTAGTCTCAGAGAGAATGGTGCCGCTTACTCTGGTGCTTCAGGCAAGATGATCAGACCAGTCAGTGGCTCATAGACCGCCTTCCGGCGGGAAGGGGAAAGGGAAGAAAGAGGTTACGGGAAAGGGGATAATGGACTGTCTGAGGACGGGGAAAAGGATAGGAGTTGCAGTCACAGGGCTTGCATTAGAGACATCTCCAGTCACGAGTTTGTGGGCTTCGCATAGAGCTCTGGGCGTCTTCCTGTGACCCTCACTCACGCTGGCGCACGCACACACACACACAGAGTCCTTCCTAGCCACACTTGTGGCTCTTCCCGGGGCAAACAGGAGGGCGTCAGGTGTGTCTGGCAGCAAACGGTCTGGATCCAGCGTGCAACTCATCCAAATCCAGAGCCTACGGGCAGTCCTTCACCGGAAACCCACAATAGAGATATAAAAGGTCTCTTACTTTTCAGAGGGGGTCTGGGTCTGGTGGGGAACGGTCTGCGGTCCTCCGGTCTGGTGGTACGTCATGGATCCGAGTCATGGCACCAGAAATTGTGGAAATTAACCACGCGTTGTGCTTGGATCAGGACAGCCTGAGGCTCCTTTATTGTAATACAAGCATGCATGCAGGGAGAGACAGCTACCCAGGAGCTGCTCTGTCAGGAAGAGGAGCACAGAAGTTTATATAAATCTGTAGTGACAGTTGGTGAAGCATGTTTTATCATTAATATTTTCCTTATATGGCAAAAACAAGCCTTTCTTGTTCTTAACAGTTTGTTCTTTTGCGGTTAACGACTTTCCTAACCTTAGCTATCAAAATTATATTTCTCAAGATCCACTTAAGACAATTATGTGGAATTTTCCTCACTCTCCCCTCCTGCCCTTTGACCATGTAGTTATTTTGACCAAAGTTTAGGCCTACAAAATTTGCTTTTACAGGTTGACTTAACTACAGGTCTCTCGCGTTTTACGCGCATTTAACATGCGCGATTTCAGCTTTGCGCGATCGGCAAAACTAAAAGAAAAAAAACTGAACCGGAACCGGAAACGCCATTCAAGTGAATGGCGTTTCACTATATGCGGTTTCCGCTTTACGCGCTCAGCGCGAAACGGAACCCCCGCGTAAGACGAGAGAGACCTGTACATCGCTCAGGGATTTAAATTCTCCCCCACCCCCCGCCAGGCTGTGCCTGGAGCTCCAGTGTTCCCTGCATCAGCATAGTTTGTTGATTCAGTAGACCTTGATGTTCATTATAAAGAAAGACGACAGCTCGGTTTGGTGGCGAAGGCTTGGCTAGGTTTATTGTCAACAATGCACCATCTCAGCATCCCATATAGCGGGGCTATGCTAGTGATAAGGTATCAGCTCAATCAACATAGCATTGTCCTTTAGGCTAATACAAAGCTACCCCTCCTATTAATCTCCTGTTATGAACTGATACAAACAAGTTACATATTACATTCCAGATGTTATTAGCTACCACCCTTGTACGCGATAATTTGAACAAAATCTTCTCATCCATTATCCCAGTGGTTCTCAAACTTATCTGATCGAGGCCCCCTTCGTTGTGTCTTTAGTAGTTTACGTCTCTTCCCCCCCCCCCCCCCTCCCCGGGCATCCAGCCAACAGCCTTGGCTCTCCGGCCATTCAGCTCTGAATGAGTGCAGTAAGCTTCTCCCCCACCCCTCCCCCAAAGCTCATGCTCTCCCAGAATACATTCCGTGCCACCCATTTTGAAAACCTCTGCATTATCCTGTCATTCCATTCTTATCTTACAAGGGGTCTGTGTGTTCCTGTACCATCCTCTTAGGAATGTATTCATGTGGTTAGCTTGTACCTAGTGCTATTATTCTAAAAAGGACAACTTTAGTTCACACCTTACTTTGTTTCATACTTTTAGCCATGCCTAGGGCCCCAGCAAGGCCTATAGGTCGAAGTAATTTTCTAGTGTAGACCAGCTTTGCTCACAGGTACATGTCTATCTGGGTATGCTTGCACAGTCTTTGAGTCAACTCTCCTGGCACACTATAGACTCCCTTTACCAGACCCATTACATTAGTTAATGGGTTTTGTTTAAAGTGTTTTGAAGATGAAAAATGCTTTAGAAATACTGGGTATTACTACTGGCCGCATCTATTTAAAAAAACAAACAAACCTTTGCCATTGGCAGCTCTGACTATTGTCATCATGCTACCTCCCAGTCTAGAGAAAGAGGGCTCCTTGTCCTGTGCATGAATGATTCAATAATGTGGAAGATTAAAACATTTAAAGATTATAATGAAAGGTGTTTCATGATTCAGAGTTTGAGGGGAAAAAGTTCTTGCACCTCTGTTTCCTTTTCATGTTGTTGTTTATATCTTTTTTTTACACTGTTATCTAAAGGACTCGGTATAAAAGATCAAAATGTTTTCATACATGAAAACAAATAAAAAACATGAATAGGTCCTGCTTCCTGCCCATGTTGCTCATTTTTTGATTGGTAAGATTTCAGATGTAGATTGGCCCCAGCTCTCACCACAGCCCACACATACCTTGTCGCCTCCAAGAACCATACACATTGCAATTGTATTCCTCCCTTCTTCAAATAATCCAGGCTCCTTCAAAGAGGCTTTCCCCCCATCCTATTACTGTAGCTGATGTTTCTCAAAACATGCAAGAAGAGCATTGCAGTGCGTTATGTCATTGTGCATAACAAGTCTACAGGCCAAATTCTTTTCCTCAGCTATACAAATACTTTAATGGAGTTAGCCTAGATTTATATTGGTGTACATGGGAGCAGAATTTGGCCTTATTTGTTTACATCTTGTGCTAAATATCAGCAAAGGCTTTGTTCATTAGTTCTCTTGTTAAGTAGCATCAGTGCCCAGCAAGTCCTAGTGATCTTTGTCTAAAATTTCATATTTTGCACACCCTTTATGGTGCAGTACAAATTAAATATGGGTAGAAATTGTAATATAATTGATGCCGCTGCAGATATGTTTATTTGAATATGCAGTGTCTAGAAGGACTACTTAATGTGTGTGTATTTGATTGTGTATTCTCAAATTTCTGCATCCTGATTATGCAACTGTCACATCAGAACAGATCCAGTGAGATTTGCTTGTATGCAGAGGGTTTATAATGAAGCCCAGGTTTTTTGTTGTTGTGGTTGTTCAGTTTTTTAAGAAAACAGGGAAATTAAGTGCAGGAAACTACATTAATTCAGCTTATCTTGTGCAAGAAATCAATTTGCTCTTATTTGTTCAAGAAAATATTTTTAACGGGGAGGTAAAATATCTTTTATTATTTTATTTATTATAACTTTTGCCTTAGTTTAGGGAGTTTGAGGAGATATTAATGTTGGGGCTAGTAATTTTCATGAAAGCTGAGTTAAGGCTGAGTAAACCTGTAAACACTTGAGACCTGATCCTACAGTTACTCCTGAGAGCATTCTGCGCCAAATAATTAAAAAATATGTGCACAATATTTTAAAATTCTGCAAAATTTTATTTGTCAAATAAATGTGGAGGCTCTAGCATGGCATTGGGGAGCACAGGCCACTGGCTGCACAGAGGTGGGAGATCACTGTGTAGCTCCCCCCGGGACACAGACTCAGGGGTGAGGCTGCACCCAACCCTGACACAACACAAGGACCAGGCCTGCCCCAGAAACACCCCAGGGCCCTGCCCCTCCATGCCAGGTGCACCACGTGTGGGCAGGCAAGATCCAAAGTGTGGAGGGGCTTAGTGTGGGGGGATCCAGGTGTGGGTTGAGAGGGTTCTGTGTGGGGCAATCTGGGTGTGGGTGGCTCAGTGGAGGATCTGAGTGTGGGGCAGGATCTGGATGCACAGGGTCTTGTTGGGGGGTTCTGGGTGCAACAATAATGGGACTCTGCAGGGGGGTCCAGGTGAAGGTGGTTGGGGCTCAGCGGGGGTTGTCCAGGAGTGGGGGGGGATAGAGCTCGGCCGGGGGGTTGGGTGTGGAGGGCTCAGTGGGGGGGAGGTCAGATGCTGGGTGAGGGATACCAGAAACATACTGCTGGAGAGTATCATATGACCACTCTTGTGGCTTCTCTTTGCTTCCCTGTCAGAAAGTCATTTTTTTGCAGGGAAGCAAAGAAATCTTCAGGGGTCACAAATTCTGCACAGAATTCCCCCAGAAGTGTACAGTGAGCTCTATCTGTGTGTCTACGCTACAAATAAAAACCTGCAGCTGGTCCGTGTCAGCTGACTCAGGCTCGTTGGGCTTGGGCTAAGGGACTGTTTAATTTCAATTTAGACATTCAGACTTGGGCTGGAGCCTGGGCTCAAGCTGGAGCTGAGGATCTAGGATCCTGCAACGTAGGAGGGTCCTAGAGTTCAGACAGCAGCCTGAGCTCCAATGACTACACCACAGCTAAACAGCCCCTTTGCCCACACCCCACTAGCCTGAGTCAGCTGTCACAGGCCAGCCATGGGTTCTTAATTGCAGTGTAGACATGGGCAGACTCCTAGAGCCAAGGATCTTCACAGGTGCTGGGGTCTGTCTGCATGGAGCTTGTTGTAGGTTCAAAACCTTAAAAGGGTGATTAAGTTTACTCATGCATTAATGAGTCTGAGGTAAGGTGTCTGAGTTAATTCAAGTGAATTTCATAGCCTGAGAGCCATGGAGACTGAAGTCTTCTATTAATCCGTAGAACAGGAATAGGTAATAGCAGAGCAGTTTCCTCTCCATGGTCCTGTCTATGTCCCTCACTCCTGATCTGGGTAATATCGTCCCTCACTGTTGATGGCTCATTGAATCCTTGGCTTCTCTGCTGTGACTGCCAACAAGACTGTCAGTTAAGTTCCACATACGGTGGTGATGGTTGTAACATGGACAAGTGTTCAATGGTAACCAGACTGTAATCAACCAAAAAACTATTAGAAGGTGACTTTTGATCACTGCTACTAGCAATGTCGGCTTGATAGCAATTGATAACCTAAGGGTAACCTAAGGTATTTCATTTTCACTTTTGGAGTTATCAGACTGCTTGGAAAGAGGCAACAGAGTCTAAAGAGGAATGAATATAGGGATAAAAATCAAGTACCTCCGAATTCTTTCTAACACTGGCTCTGATTCCAAATGATAACAGGATTTCCTCATTGATGACGTTAGTAAATGTGTTGTCTTGTCGTTTCATGTCCTTGGGCATTTGTCCTGTGTAGCAAAAATAGATATATAATTGCACTCAAAATTTATACTTATCTTGCCAGGGACACCGATTACTTGTTTGAGACTGAAGATTGACTTGACAACAAAGTTCGTGGATAATGTTCATTGAATTTTAAAAATTATATATTTAAACCTATCATTCTGTTTCCAAGGAAACTTAATGTTTATTGTGCCTAGATATCACATTTTGTGTTATGGGAGCTGGCCATGTCCAGGGAGTCAGGGACTAGCCTACCTGTGACAGGCTCCACTAAGGAAAATGAGCCAACCCAGATCCACCTGTCAGTAGTTAATTACCTAGGTGGCTGGGCTGCAGTTATTTAGCTATAGAACATCAGGGCATCATAGAGACTTATGAGGGCTCAGGGAGGGAGGTCCACAATACTTAGAGAGGAAGCGCCTGAGGAAAGAGACTTGTCAGGAGAGCTGGTTAGAGAGCTCACTAGAAAAGAGAATCTAGGAGAGGTGTTGCTGGGGCAGGGAGCAGGTTCCAAAAGGGCTATGAGCTGCAAAGCTCTAGAAAGGCTCAGTCCTAGCAGAAGGACCTTACCAGAAAGTAACAGGAGGTCCAGATCACAGTGGAATAATACGCCACTCCAGAGAATAGCTGCAATGGTTTGACCCCTGCAGGGCCCCTGAGTCTAGTGAATGAACCCTTCCCCTGGTGGTGGCAGTGGGCCTGACTCCAGAAGGGGTGTCCCAATAAAGAGGCGAAGAGCCTGAGCAGAGGAGACGGGTGGACTTAGTTGGAAAATACAGACTAATATTAACTTGCTCCTTCCAGCTAGGATGCTGGGTCTGAAGACATGCTTGCACGTGTGTTGGGCCTTGGATTAAATAAATTACATCCCTGAAGGGGCACTGTTCGCTATAGACAAGCCTAATTTAATTGTGTTTTAGAAGCCTGGCTGGAATGGTGCAAGAAGAGATGAGGGAGAAGAACAGTTGAAAAAATGTAATGAGGCATTTTATAGCTTATCAGGTCATTGCAGTTGTAGATAGTATCCTAGGAAAATGAGGGGAAAGGTTAATGTTTTCCTTCAGAACGTTGGACTGGGACGGAATTTGAAATACACACACACGCGCGCGCTCTCTCTCTCTCTCTCTCTATGTATGTATGTATGTATGTATCAACTTTGCTTGTTGCCATGTGTATTCCTGACCAGTCCAAGTTTGTTTGGAAACAAAATACAGAGGAGGGGCTCCTAAGTATATGTCACATGTAGGCAGTGTGTATCCAAAAAGCCACAACTCTTATCTTACTGATCATAACCACTGTTATAGGAAGCGTCAGACAGCAACTCAGGTGGAAATAACAGTAAATTAGCAAAGAAATTAGCAAAGAGGAGCAGATACTTGGATTTTTGCAACCTCTCCATACAAAATAATAGTATTTTCACTCTTTTTATTAAGAAGTTTATGAAAGCATGGCAATTACTGTATGTATTATTGTATCAGAACTCCCCTCACTCCAAAAGAGCGGCGCGAATTGGCTATCAAAGAGATAGGGGAGAGAGAGAAATGAGAGATAATAATGAAGTCATGGTAACAATATTCTCTGTGAAACTCCAAACTGTGTTTTTGTCTTTGTGGTGTTCCTCTTAGCTGAAGTAGAACACAACTATCCCTGAAAAACACTTCAGTTACAAAAAACAAACAAAGAAACGAGTGCATCCGATGAAGTGGGTTCTAACCCACGAAAGCTTATGCTGAAATAAATTTGTTAGTCTCTAAGGTGCCACAAGTATTTCTTTCTTTCTTATTTTCTTTTTGCTGACACAAACACGGCTACTACACTGTAACCTAAAGAAACGAGTGTTTAGAAGGGTAGAGCCCAAGGGAAGATCAGGAATTTGAAGAATGTACAGGATAGAATAAGGTGGTGGTGTGCTGCCAAAATTTTAAACAAGGGTGAAGGAATATAGACAGTACAAGATGGAGCCTGGTGTAAAAATAAGGAGGTAGTTAGTTGTCAGGTAAAATTGGTTATAATTAGCTTTGCTGTTGTTAGGCAAATTAGAGTTGTTTTTATAAGATTAAAGGGACAGAGGTTTATAGGCTTCTAACCACTGAGAGAGAATGTAACAGAGACAAGTGGAACACTGATTCATACATAGGTAGAGAATATGAAAGGGGCATTTGAACAATGAGTTTTAGCTTAGAGGGCCCACAGCAAAGGCTATGGGACACTTCGTGGATGATGTGGTAGGTCCTCCTTCTAGCTCTGCTGTAAGTAACTAACAGTAAAAACCTTATAGCCTTATATAATAAAAATCTTAAATAAATCAAACTGTAGCATAGAATCTCTATGAATAGAAATTCCATGCTTGAATAATGAGTATAGCAGAAGGAATATACTACTAAGGCCTTGGCTACACTTGCAGATGTACAGCGCTGTGAGTTAAACCCGTCTTCGTACAGCTGAGTAGGGAAAGCGCTGCAGCCTGTCCACACTGGCAGCCGCCAGCGCAGTAACGAGCACTAACGTGGCTACATTTGCGGCACTTGCAGCGGTTTTGGGAGAGGTGCATTATGGGCAGGTATCCCACAGAACACCTCTTCCAATTCTGGCGCCGTGGGTTGTGGGAAGAGGGCGTGGGGTATGGTGCATTCTGGGTCCTGTCCCAATGCCCCGTGATGCATCGCTTCGCATCCCAGCAATCCCTGTGTTTCCGGCCACATTTGGCGCCATCTTTCAACGGTTTCTTTGTAGCGCGATCTGTGCTCCGTTTCAGTCAGCGGGAAAATGGATCCCGACCTGTTGAGCAAAATACTGACGAGTCTCGCCAGCATTGTCATGCAAGTCTGGGATGACGAGCAGTGGGTGCAGAACTTTCGGATGAGAAAAGCTACTTTCATGGGACTGTGTGAGGAGCTCACCCCCGCCCTGCGGCGCAAGGACACGAGATTGAGAGCTGCCCTGACGGTGGAGAAGCGGGTGGCTATTGCAATCTGAAAGCTCGCAACTCCGGACTGCTATCGATCAGTAGCGAACCAGTTTGGAGTGGGAAAGTCGACCGTTGGAATCGTGCTGATGCAAGTTTGCAAGGCCATTAATTGCAATCTGCTCAGAAGAACCGTGACTCCGGGTAACGTGCAGGACATTGTGGCTGGCTTTGAACAAATGGGTTTCCCTAACTGCGGAGGGGCGATAGATGGGACGCATATTCCTATTCTGGCACCACCCCACCTAGCATCCGAGTACATTAATCGGAAGGGGTATTTCTCCATGGTTCTCCAGGCGCTTGTGGATCACCATGGGCGTTTCATTGACATCAACGCAGGCTGGCCCGGAAAGGTGCATGACGCACACATCTTTCGGAACACTGCCCTGTTCTGGAAGATGCAGTCCGGGACTTTTTTCCCAGACCGGAAGATCACGGTAGGGGAAATTGAAATGCCCACTGTGATCCTTGGAGACCCCGCATACCCTTTAATGCCGTGGCTCATGAAACGCTACACAGGGAGCCTTGACACCAGCAAGGAACGGTTCAACTACAAGCTGAGCTGGTGCAGAATGACTGTGGAGTGTGCTTTTGGCTGTTTGAAGGGCCGCTGGCGATCTCTATATGGGAAGCTGGACTTGGCCGAACACGGCATCCCCGCGGTTATATCTGCATGCTGTACCCTCCATAATATTTGTGAAGGGAAGGGTGAAATGTTCACTCAGGCGTGGACCTCAGAGGTTCAACACCTGGAGGCTGAATTTGCACAGCCAGAGAGCAGGGCTATTAGAGGGGCCCAGCGTGGGGCTGCAAGGATTAGGGATGCCTTGAGGGAGAAATTTGAGGCTGAAAACCACCAGTAATGTGTGCTGCCCTGCACGACCCTGAAGTGAAGTGGTTCCAATGTTATCAGTTATCTGTCTTTGCTAAGCTGATTTGTGTTTGCTCAGCTCACTTGCGTTGCCTGTTTCTTTCCTGGGCTAAGGTATCTTTTTTCCTTATGCAATAATAAAGACTGTTTGCACATCCAAAGAATCCGTTTATTACAGAGAAAATACATGTATTAAAAAGAAACACAACTGCTTGTGAGACAGAAAGGGCAACGGGGTGGTGGGTGGTGTGGGGAAGGGTTCAATCACAGGGTATGGTATGTCCTGCTTTCATACTCGGGCTTCCTGTCTGGAGTGCTGTGCAGTGAGTGCTGCACTTCAGAATGTCTATAATTCGGGATGGGAGTTGAGTGCAGTGGGTAAGGGTCAGAGTTTCCAGGGCTGTCTGGTGAAGCTACAGGTGTTGGGGGCATCTGGTGTGGGCGATAAGAACCTGGATGTTGGGTGAAGTGGGCAGGTGGTGACATGGGGGCACAAGTGTTTTGGGACACTGGCTGCAGGGGGGGGCGGGTGCGGTACTGTTCCACCTGCATGGCGACGAGCACCTGGATAGAGTCCGCTTGGCGCGCCACGATGCTAATCAGTTCCTTTGTGCTTTCGTGCCGGAGCTGCATGCTTTGCTGCCGGTGCGCTGTGTTTTCCTGGCGGAGCCCACTCTCCCTCCACTCCCGAGCCTTTTGATTCTCTTTAAGAGACTGTTTCATAACTTCCTGCAGCATGTCTTCTTTCGTTCTTCTGGGCCTCTTCCTGAGCCTTTGGAGTCTCTCAGCCGGTGATAAGAAGGATGGCGGAGATCTCAAGGTTGCATCTTGAAGGCAAAATGCAACATTTAACAGAGGCATCATTGTTTTATGCCAGACAGAGCAATGATTCCCCCACACTTAAGGAGGGCACACACAGTCTCCAAAACAGCACAATTTT
Organism: Macrochelys suwanniensis; assembly: GCA_033296515.1. Classification (NCBI taxonomy): domain Eukaryota; kingdom Metazoa; phylum Chordata; order Testudines; family Chelydridae; genus Macrochelys; species Macrochelys suwanniensis. The sequence continues at coordinate 239,743,906 of CM065775.1, read as the reverse complement.
CCCGTCCCAAACAGAGCGCACAGAACCCACGGGAGCCCCAAAATGGTGAGTAAACACAGGGTAAAGGGGGACTGATTGTTTCACGGATGTACTGTCCGACGGGTTTCTGTGCCTTGGGGAGAGCCAACAGCTGCAGGGGAAACCTACACTGAACACTATCCCCACATTTTCCACAGGAGTTCGTCCTGGAAGATATCTCGCTGCTGAGGGTGTCCGGGGAAGCAAGGGAGGGTCTTCTACTGCAATGCGGCTTCCGCCCTGGCCCATATGCAGCTTGCCTGTGTGCAGCAATGGTCCCCCCGCCCCTCGCGGCACAGTGGCGTGGACACGTTACCCTGAATGGGACAAGGACCACGGCGGCTCTCCCAATAAACCTGCGCAAGTGCATTGCCCACGTTCTGGCTGAGACTTTCGAAGAGATTACAGTGGCCGATTTCTCCGATGTGATAGACCACATCAATGCGCTCTTCGGCATCTAGGCATGCATGCAGCCCAAACCCTCCTCGCCCAAGGACCCCACACCGAAAAAACTCCTTCCCGAAAATAAAAGCTGCTTACTGCGAACCTGTTCTTCTCTTTCTCTCCCAGCGCGTACCAGCCGCTGCGACTGGCTCCCTTCCTCCTGGCTCGAGAACAGCTCCTGGCTGCATGCACCCAGGGAGTCAGGGGTGTCTCCCCCAGCCACAGCACCCTCGCTTCTGTTTTCTTCAACCCCCTCCTCATCCCGCTCTCCCGTGTCCACGGTGGTTCTCGGAACAGTAGTGGGGTCACCCCCAAGTATTGCATCCAGCTCTTTGTAGAATCGGCAGGTTTTGGGGGGAGCACCCGAGCGGCTGTTTACCTCGCGGGCTTTGCGGTACGCACTCCGCAGCTCCTTTACTTTTATCCTGCACTGCATTGCGTCCCGGTCATGGCCCCTTTCAATCATGGCCCTTGATATCTGGCCGAAAGTATCGAAATTCCTCCAGCTGGATCGCAGCTGGGACTGGACAGCTTCCTCCCCCCAAACAGCGATGAGGTCCAGCAACTCGGTATTGTGCCATACTGGGGCTCGTCTGGCACGTGGAGGCATGGTTACCTGGAAAGATGCGCTGAGAGCACTCCACGCCTGGCTGAGCAAACAGGAAGGGGATATTTAAAATTCCAAGGGAATTTAAAGGGTCGGAGTGGCGGTTGGTCACCTGAGGCCAGGGCAGTAGAGTTCTAATTGATGACCACAGTGGCTAGAACAGGCATTGTGGGATACTTCCGAATACTTCTGGAGGCCAATAACAGCGCATTGGGTGGCCACACTTTAGCCGCAGCGCACCAGCAGCAGCGCAACAAACGTTATTCCTCTTGGGGAGGTGGAGTACATGCAGCGCTGTACCTGAGGAGATGCAGCGCTGCACGTGCCTTGCGAGTGTAGACAGTTACTGAGTTACAGCGCTGCAGGCAGTTTTATTGCGCTGTAACTCGTGAGTGTAGCCAAGGCCTAACTATCTGACCTGGATGGTGATTGTGAAATGCTCACAGAGATTAGAGAGGCTACAAAAACAGAAAAATCAATAACAATGGGGGATTTCAACAATCCCCATATTGACTGGCTGCATATCACCTCAGGACAGGATGCAGAGACAAATTTCTAGACACCATAAATGACTGCTTCTTGGAGCAGCTAGTCCTGGACTCCACCAGGGGAGAGGCAATTCTTGATTTACCCCTTAATGGAGCCCAGGATCTGCTCCAAGAGGTGAATATATCTGAACCGGCTTGATAATAGCAACCATAATGTAATTAAATGTAACGTCCTTGTTGGGGAGGAAATACCCAAGAAGCCCACCACAGTAGCATTTAACTTCAAAAAGGGGAACTACACAAAAAGACTGCGAGTCATACAAGCATCCAAGATGGTAGTTTATTTGTTCAGATGCTGGATAATAAAAAATTAATTTGAAGGGCTGTTGCGCAATTAAAAAAATTATTTGCGCGATTAATCACGCTGTTAAACAACAATAGAATACCATTTCTTTTAAATATTTTTGGATGTTTACTACATTTTCAAATATTTTAATTTCAATTACAACACAAAATACAAAGTGTACAGTGCTCACTTTATATTTATTTTTTATTACAAGTATTTGCACTGTAAAAAAAATGTATTTTTCAATTCACCTCCTACAAGTACTGTAGTGCAGTCTTTTTATCATGAAAGTTGAATGTACAAATGTAGAATTATGTACAAAAAAACCTGCATTCAAAAATAAAACCATGTAAAACTTTAGAACCTACATCTCCACTCAGTCCTACTTCTTGGTCAGCCAATCATTCAGACAAAGAAGGTTGGTTACAATTTACAGGAGATAATGCTGCCTGCTTCTTGATTACAATGTCACCTGAAAGTGAGAACAGGTGTTTGCATGGCATTGTTATTTCATGAACAACTCTGAGATTTTGACTTTTTGGTTCAATTTGGCAGTAAATGAAATTTCAAAATCTCAGAATTTTGTGCGGGATGGAAATTCCTTTTTTGGCGGGGGGGCAGTTAGATTCACCCCTGGTTTACAGTGACACACTGGACCTGAGAGGAGGAGTTGTGGTGATGCAAGTTGCTTACAACCTCTATTCCACTTGGGGTCTGCAGTCACCTGCTACATTCCAAGCATTGGGTGCTGCTAGCTCTGGAAGAGGGCATGGCCAAGATGCTCCAGAGATGTGCTAACTCTGCACATGCCTAGACAGCCTCTGCTGAAGGGATTCCTAAAGGGCCTTGACTGGGAAGGTGGTGTGAAAATGCTGCCTGAACTGAACTAGGCGTGAAGTCATAGGAGCCGACTTCCGTCAGCTCCGGTGGGTGCGTCGGGGGCGGGGCACCGCAACGTCGCCCGGCGTCAGGGGCGAAGGTGAGTGCTCCGGTCACGGGCACGGGGCTGGCGGGGAGTTGCTGGTGGGTGCTGAGCACCCACCAATTTTTCCCCGTGGGTGCTCCAGCCCCGGAGCACCCACGGAGTTGGCACCTATGCATGAAGCACTCCCTGAGATGTAGGACATGTGCTTGAAAGTCTCCCCCTCCAGCTCCAAATGAGGTTTTGTACAGTTTCCTGTACAGTTGATCTGGAACAGCATCACTGAAGTATTCCCTCTGGACACCATTCTAAAGGTATCTGGAAAAGTGTCATCTGTTTGTTTTCTCTATGTGAGGGGATTGTTTTAAGAGAATTTTCCAGAAAATCCATCTAATTTGGAGACTCTTATCTTGCTGCATGTTTGAACTAAACTTGTCTTATTTAAAAGAGGGAGAAGTGATCCTTCTAAAATATTGGAGCATTCTGGGATTTAAAGCCTTCCTAGTTGAAGACACTATGGAATTTTGCGCACTTGTAACAGAATTAAATACTCAAGTGTACATTTATTAATAAAGATGTGTTACACATTTTTGCATTTGGTTGTTCTCTGGTCCTTCTATTCCAAGTAAGTATTTTCCTGTGTGAATGTATGGGATTAATTTGCACAAGCACCATTATTCCTCATCAAGCACTATTTCATAGATGTTTCAAAAAGCAAAATACAAGCCTACTCTGATTAAGACATGGATCTGGAGCAAGGTAAATTCATAAGTATTTGAGAAACCATGAAATTTATAACAGTAAATCTCTCAAAACAGAAAGCTATTGTGAGACATGGGTGCTGGGAAAGGTAGGGAGCGGTGAATTTACAACATAGAGAAAAGTATCTCAAACAGGACGTGTTGATATTGTTACTAGTACAAATATGCATTACCATGTGATGCCTTCAGATTAAGAACACCCAGCTGCAAGGACAAATTGTTTCTTCAGGCATGAATAATAATTCTGAGAAGTATGCATCATGAATAATGCCCCCTTTGCACTTCTATCTAATGGAAAAGCACTATATCAAGAGCAACATCCATTATATTTTCAGGTCTCTAAGTGGGCATTGCAGAGTAGAAGTTTAAAAAAAAAGTCAGTAAAAAGATCCCTTTTAGTGTTTTAAATTAGTGCTGTCAAGTGATTAAAAAAATTAATCACAATTAATTGTGCGATTAAAAAAATTAATCATGATGAATCATGTGATTAATCGCACTGTTGAACAATAATAGAATACAATTTATTTAAATATTTTTGGATGTTTTCTACATTTTCAGATATATTGATTTCAATTATAACACAATACAACGTGTATAGTGCTCACTTTATATTTATTTTTTATTACAAATATTGCACTTTAAAAAAAAAGAAATTGTATTTTTCAATTCACCTAATAGAAGTACTGTAGTGCAATCTCTTTATCATGTAATTTAAACTTACAAATGTAGAATTATATACAAAAAATAACTGCATTCAAAAATAAAACAATGCAAAACTTTAGAGCCTACAAGTCCACTCAATCCTATTTCTTGTTTAGCCCATCGCTCAGACAAACAAGTTTGTTTATATTTGCAGGAGATAATGCTGCCCACTTCTTGTTCACAATGTTACCTGAAAGTGAGACCAGGTGTTCTCATGGCATTGTTGTAGCCGGCGTTGCAAGATATTTACATGCCAGATGCGCTAAAGATTCATAAGTCCCTTCATGCTTCAGTCACCATTCCAGAGGACATGCGTCCATGCTGATGACGGGTTCTGCTCGAGAACAATCCAAAGCAGTGCGGACCGACGCATGTTCATTTACATCATCTGAGTCAGATGCCATCAGCAGAAGGTTGATTTTCTCCTTTGGTGCTTCAGGTTCTGTAGTTTCCGCATTGAAGTGTTTATCTTTTAAGACTTCTGAAAGCATGTTCCATACCTCATACCTGTCAGATTTTAAAAGGCACTTCACATTCTTAAACCTTGCGTGAAGTGCTGTAGCTATTTTTAGAAATCTCACATTGGTACCTTCGTTGCATTTTGTCAAATCTGCAACAAAAGTATTCTTAAAATGAACATGTGCTAAATCATCATTCAAAACTGTTATAACATGAAATGTACGGCAGAATGCGGGTAAAACAGAGCAGGAGACATACAATTCTCCCCCAAAGAGTTCAGTCACAAATGTAATTAACGTATTATTTTTTTAACAAGCGTCATCAGCATGGAAGCATGTCCTCTGGAATGGTGGCCGAAGCATGAAGGGGCATATGAATGTTTACCATATCTGGCACGTAAACACCTTGCAGTGCCGGCTACAAAAGTGCCATGCAAACTCCTGTTCTCGCTTTGTGGTGACATTGTAAGTAAAAAGTCAGCAGCCTTAGCTCCCGTAAATGTAAACAAACTTGTTTGTCTTAGCAATTAACTGAATGAGAAGTAGGACTGAGTGGACTTGTAGGCTCTAAAGTTTTGCATTGTTTTGTTTTTGAGTGCAGTTATGTAACAAAAAAAATCTACATTTGTAAATTGCATTTTCACGACAAAGACATTGCACTACAGTACTTATGTGAGGTGCATTGAAAAATACTGTTTCTTTTATCATTTTTACAGTTCAAATATTTATAATAAGAATAATAGTATAAAGTGAGCACTGTACACTTTGTATTCTGTGTTGTAATTGAAATCAATATATTTGAAAATGTAGAAAAACATCCAAAAATATTTAATGCATTTCAGTTGGTATTCTGTTGTTTAACAATGCGATTAAAACTGCGATTAATCGCAATTAATATTTTTAATCGCTATTCATTTTTTTTAATCGCATGAGTTAACTGCGATTAATTGACAGCCCTATTTTAAATTAATAATTGTATTTAATTCAGTGTAGTACCAGTACATTGTGCCTCTGTGTGACTGAATTTTAACTTACATTTATTTCAGGTGTCTTCAGTGCTTGACAAAGAACATTTCCAGATATGTTGCAGACATTAAGCCATTGCCTCCCAACATAAAAGATAAACTGATAAAATTAATGAGTATGCAAGGGCGGATAACTGATTCAAATATCAGTGAGGTAAGAACCCATTCAAAATTCACTTCTACCTGTCTCTTCACATTCATACCGGTTTACTACACAGCAAAATATAAAATAATGAGCTCAACTAAAATTATGTATACAGTTCAACAAGTGAGCCCAGGACCTCGTACTATGTAAATTTTCCCTCCTTCCTAATGCCATCTCTTGCTATTTCATGTCATGCCATGCCTAACTTTGATTGAAGGTGTTGTCTTTTATCTGTCTGTAAAGCTCCATAAATGCCTACAACCCTGCATAAAAATCAAGAAGATGAATATGGACACAAGTCAATGAAAAAGTTTTCTAGTTGACTTGTATATCATCCTGTTTTGGATCAGTTTAATCTGGGGGAATCCTGTTGTTCATTGTACACACTTGAGTGTAAGATTCTGTGCAATTTATGAAGCAATTCAGAAACAGTAGCACTTTGCACTTCATGTTGCTATCAGTTTCTAATTACGTTGTCTGACTTACATAAATAAGTGTGTAACATGCAAATTAATCAGTGCAGTGGGTAGTGTAGACATACCCTCAGTGTTGGATCACACTGCTGTTTCTTCTGGTAGCAACGGGAAAGCACTATGACAGGAGCAGTTGCCAAAATGGGCTTCTACCAGCTGGCATTTAAATAATGTATGGTTCTCAAGGAAAATCTGAGATTCTTATAATCTTAGGTGAGCGGTAGTTCTATGATTTAGGATAAAATTCCAATAAATCCTGAGTTCTTTGAAATATGATGGTGAGGGGAGGGCTATGGGCTTAGTGATTCAAAATTCTCTCATCCCAATTGCTCATTAATGCTTGTCAGTGTTCTGGGATGAAATATATTACTGACTTGGCCTCAGTTGTAAATTGAGAAGTTTTGACATTTGTATCCTTTTATATCAACTCAGTCTCGGAGGGAGGTGTAAGAATTATGGAAAACTAAAGGTTGACCTTGGTGAAATAGGAGGAATGAACAACTCCCCAGTTCATTCTTGCTTTGATCTGTGACTCATGACAGGCAAATACTATCAGTCCCTGAAAGTCAGAATAATGAGACTATGAGGTGAGGAGCAGCACACCAGAATTGTTGTGAAAAACTGAACAACAAAAAATTCACCTTTAACACACTACATTTCTTGAACTGTAATAAAAAAATGAAAATAAATTAAAATTGAGTCAATCTTATACATTCAGTTTCTTTTAACAAACCTGTTGAATTACTTTGAGCCATGCAAGGTGTCATTTTTGCAGTGAACAAACATTTCTAAGCATCATAAGGGCTTTGCATAATTTTTTCATATGTGATCTGTGCATACATATGAGTAAAAGTTTACAAAAACTCAAGCTCCCTCTTTTTTTACCCCCATATTCTCTAACAGAGTGTCTCCTCCTTTGCCTCTTTCTGTTCTCAGCCTTCATCAGCTTTCAATAGCTTATCACTACCTCCTCTTGGAATCTCTTTTCTCCTTATGCTTTCAATACTCCTGTTCTCTTCCTTCAGCAGTTCCTGTTTCTCTTTCCTGCTCTGTTAATGTCCCCAGGATTCTGTCTTTGGTCCTATCCTCCTTATCATGTAAAGTGCACATTAACCCTCAATGCTGACAGCTTGTGAATCTGCGATTCCTGAGTGTTGCATCTTTGATGGTCTATCTCTTCTTGGATATCCAAATGCCAGTTCAAATTTCCACAACCCCCCTCTCTCCATCCTCTATTTTTCTTCTCATATCTTTCTCACTCTGATAATTCCAGCATTTCCCCATTACCGAGACTCTCAACTATGGTTTATATTTGACTTCTCATTTTCTCCTTTCCCAACATCCAGGATGTCACAAATTCCTGCCTTTTCTTAATTTACATTTCTATGAGCTGTTCTCCCTTCTTCATTTCTACTTCTACATTTATTTGCCCGTAACTTGATCATCTTTTTTCTTCACTCCTATATCCCCCTTTCTGCCTGTTGCCTTGCTCCCCTATAGTCCATCCAAAATGTTGCTGCTCAGCATCTTCTCCCACCCCCACTCCAAGCATGTTGTTATCCTTCCTTCTGTTCAAATCCTTCACTGGCTTCTCATCTTCTACATCAAGTTTAGACTTCTTGTCCTTGCATTTAAAGCCCTTCAGTTTCACTTCTGTGTATTTTTCTATTCCATCTCTTTTCTCTCTGCTCTTCCTCAAGATTGGCTAAAACTACCCTCATTGTGTCATCCTTCTGCTCTTGATTTAATCCGTACATGTTGCCACCTATGCTTGGAACAGTCTCCCATTTCATGTATGCCAATCTCTTCTTTCAGTCCCACCTTTACAAAACACTTTTGTGAAGCCTTTTAGTGTTGCTATATAGAATTAAAAATCTACATTGCCTCAAGAATGAATCTTCATCTAGTGTATTATGTGGCTGAATTATTTCTATCTAGTTTAGACCATAAACTGCCTGAAGGGAAAAGTGGTCCCTGCCTCATGCATTGTATAGTGTTGAGCACACTGATATTCAGTAAATATTACCTAGTGAGGCCAGGTGTAGTGGCGTGCGCCTGTAATCCCAGCTGCTTGGGAGGCTGCGGTTGGTGGATCACTCAGGAGTTCTAGGCTGCTGTGCGCTATGTCAATCGGGTGTCCAGTGCTACTGACAGCTTGGACAGCGGGTAGTTGGAGAACTGGCTAGAACGACGCTTCTGACGTGTTGTGATTGGCGCTCTCTCCGTGAGGGCGACAGTGACAGATTACCAAGTGAAGCTGAGTGGAAAGCGGAAACTAAGATTTAAAAAAAACAGGAAATTAAAAGTCAGTGACTAGGGAAATGTTCTTTATTATGAGCGTGGGTAGCACTTTACTATATGAGTATTTGTTTTCTTTCAGATCTTCTTGAGTTTTACATGGTTTTTCTCTTAAGTCTTGATGATTTATAGGATTTACTGTGTTACAGAACTAGCAGCTTGCTGAAAACTCTGTGTCACTCTTTTTGGTTGTATAGTACATTCTGGCCCCAGACCACATCATAGTTATTTTTGAAGGAAAGTTAATGATCAAAGAGAAGTCATGATTTTGAATATACTGATATTATTTGGTTAAATTTAAACATGCTTTACATGCAGAAATTTTCACAAAAATAACCCACAATAACTTTTTGGTTTTCATTATTTCTTATGTGAATTGAAATGTCGCCTCTTGCATTTATCACTTCTCCAAAAATATGTCTATATATGTCTGTACCTGCAGTGCAGTAAAGGTTTCTCGGAAAAACTGTAGTTGTAGTGCAAAGCTATAACTTTTGTTTCAAGCAGCAAAATAAATAATGCAACTGTTAGGTAAAAAGCAAGTCCCTACTCACCTCTCCAGCACCCGAGTTCGTGCGGAGTTGGTATGGGGCCCACAATCTGTCAGAGACCAGACACCAATTCGTTGATCAACGGGCTCACACTATTCTTAGCTCAAAAAGCTTCAGAGTAAGTGTGGCAAGTTTATTAGGGGTGAGCATCAATATTTATACACAGAAGTAAACAAAGTGATTAACAGATCATAATGGTCATGCATAATCAATCAAGATTCTACAGGCTAAAACAGGTTAAAATGTAAATTCAAAAAGGCAAAGGGGAGATGGCTACTTAAGGGGAGGGGGGTTGTCATGAGTAGTTCGCAGGTCAGAGCTTTGATTAAAAGTTCAGACAGAGACATCAAGTCTGGGTTAAGTTTAAAGCTCATCAAAAGTTCAGACTCAACATTCCTCCATTTGTAGCTTTGGGATAACTATTTACCAAAAGCTACACCCCATTTTAAGGAGCCAAGGGCCGCTTGGCAATTTCAGCCTGGGCCAACTCGAAGAGAGTAAGGCCCTTGGCTGAGGTAGGAAAAGAACAAACTGACCCACATGAGTCTATGAGGGAGGGGACACACTGAATACAGCAACACAGTATTATAAGAATTACTATGGCCCCAACAATACCCACCAAGAGTTTTTTAACCCACCCAAATCCAGGCAGCCAATTCCATAAGGCTCCCCACCAATCATAAGGTGGCTGGCCAGAGGAGTAGTTCTTAGCCATTTCCCTTAGATGTTTGGTACGTTGAAAAGTGTCAGAGTAGGTGTCATTTACAAAAACACAGCATTCTTCATTTATGAGGGCGCAAGTTCCTCCCTGGGCTGCTAACATTATATCTAAAGCCATTCGGTTTTGCAAAGCTAACTGGCGCAGCTGGGACATTTCCCCGGCCTGATTCTCAAATAGGGTCGTAGTTTCATTGGTTAAAGATTCTAGTAGTCCCTGTAGACGGATGACACCGCCCCTCAAGCTAATGAGACCAGCCCACCGCTGCCACGACAAACCATCACGGATATTAATATCTCTGAAGGTTTCACGGATGTTACGAACGTGGGGAAAATGAGGGGGAGTGAGGGAGATGCGAGAAGGCGGTGTTAGCCACGCTAAATAACATGACCCTGCCCAATCAGGGGAGAGAAAGTAATAAGCTTTGGGCCCGCACACCCAGTATGTTCCATACAATGCGTTTCGGGTATTCCATTTCTCAAAGTAGGAGGTAACCCACCACCCGTTGGACCACTGTTCCCCTGGTAACGCAGAGGGGTCGTTGTGCGAACTGCAGAGGCACAATTTGGTAGTGGTGTTTTCAAAGGGCAGTGTAGTACTGCTTGAGCAGTTGTAGAAGGCAATCGTATATCCCTTAGCAATTAGTTGGACACCCTCATGATCTGAGCAGGGCTTTTGAAAAGCTGACTCTGAAGGCTTGCCCACCCATGAAAAAGTTGGATCGGGGTGAGGGATCCACATATGGGATAAGTGGGATGCGCAAGGCTTGAAGTCAAGATTTTTACTAAAGGCGGTACCATTAAAATACATGTTGCATTTACTTGTTCCCACAAAAGTTGACCCCTTTTCTTTAACAAAACACAGTGATCCTGTCTGATTGGTTACCCTGAGATATCTGTTAATTGGCACTCCTGTTTTGTCCCATGTAAGATTGTGTTGGACTGGATCTTTTACTCTAGCCAGTGGCATCCAAGTCATATTAGCAGTGGTCAGGGGAATGGGTGTGAAGGGGAGTCCCTGTTCTGCATTTACTGGAAATTGAGTACATACCCAGCAATTACTTCTATTTCCTAAAATGCGAGTTTTAACCTCGTGGGAATATCTAATAAAAGCATTATTTTCATAAGCAGAAAATAAACAAAAAAGGCATAGTAAAAAACATACAGTTGTCAGAATAAAAGGTCCTCTCATTTTTGCCGAGTCAATTTAAGTCTGATGTCTGAAAGAGGTAAGCTGGTCCACTGGTCAGAGGCAGTGTCCTCAGTGGTGGCAAGAGCTGCTGGTCCGTCACTGTGGTCCACTACGGCTGGCTTGACGTGGGAGTGGTGGATCCAGGATTTGCGTCCTTCCAGGAACACTGCAGTCTGGGTTGTTAAAAGAACCTGGTGGGGTCCAGTAAACCTCGGCTGGAGGGTGTCGCCACGAATGAACTTTTTGGCCCAGACGAAGTCCCCTGGTTGGAACGGGTGGATCTGTTCTTCCAGCGGCACGGTCTGGGAAAACTGCGAGGCTTTCCAAAGGGTACGGAGGCGAGCCTGTAGGGAGAGAAACTGGCACGCGGTCATATGATCCCCTCCCAATAGTGAAACATCAGCACGTGGTAGCACCCCGCCTTTGAAAGGGGGGTGTCCATAGAGCAGTTCAAAGGGGGATAATCCCAATACACGGGTTGGGCGAGTACGAAGGTGAAACAGGACCAAGGGAAGTACCTGAGGCCACTTTAACCCTGTTTCCTGACAGTATTTAGCCAATGTAAACTTAAGCTCCCTATTCATACGCTCAACTTTCCCGCTAGACTGGGGGTGGTAGGGTGTATGAAAGGAGTGTGAAATGCCCAGTCCCTGTTCTAAACGGCCAAGGACATGACAAGTAAAGTGAGGTCCACGATCTGAGTCAAGCACGAGAGGGATGCCAAAACGGGGTACAATGTCTCTAAGGAGGATCTTCGCCACTGTGGCAGCAGTACAATTAGCAGTAGGAAAAGCTTCGACCCAGGAAGTCAGAGGGCAAACCAAAACAAGGAGGTGCTTTTTCCCAAAAGCCTTTGGCATATCTGCAAAGTCAATTTGAAGATGTTGAAATGGAGCAGCAGGCGGAGGTCTTCCACCCTTAATTTTGTTAAGAGGCGGAGCAGGTCCATTACGCTGACATGTGCTGCATGCTTTCACTATTGACAGGCAGTAGGGTTGAATGCCTGGAGCATACCAAAAGCGAGCGATTGTGTCCACAAGGGCGTGCGTGCCGTAGTGACCCCCCTTATCATGGTGCCAGCGAACTGCCACGGGGTATGTGGAGCGAGGGAGGCAGGCTCGGCCATCCGGCATAAGCCAGGTCCCTTTGACCAGAGTGGCTCCGAGGCTCTCCCACAACTGTAGTTCAGCAGCGGGCACTGGTACGGGGTGCGGTGGAGTAAAGGAGGAGGCTGCAATAGCCAACGTGGGCATGGCTAAGGGTAAGACGGCAGCCGTCTTGGCGGAGGCATCAGCCAGGGCATTCCCACGGGTGATGGGACTATCATCTTTAGTATGGGCCCGGCAGTGAACTACAGCCAGGACCGAGGGTTCTTGGAGGGCGTCCAAAAGCTTGTGGACGAGGGGGAGGTGCTGAATGGGTTTACCGGCAGCTGTCTGGAAACCTCGAAACTTCCAGAGGTGGATGTGACAATGCACAACTCCAAAAGCATACTTGCTATCAGTAAAAATGGTAACGGTCTTACCAGCGGCCAACTGGCATGCTCGGGCCAGGGCATAGAGTTCAGCGGCTTGGGCTCCCCAGTTGCCTGGCAGTGAGGCGGCCTCTTGAATGTCCCATTCAGAGGTGACTGCATAACCGGTGAAACGCTTGCCATCAACATAGAAGGAGCTTCCGTCCGAGAAGAGGATGCAATCAGGGTTGTCCAGTGGCACGTCAAACAGGTTGTCCCTTAGCTGTAAGATGCTATAAACTACTTCCACACAGTCGTGCTGATCCTGGAGGACTGGCAGGTCAGGAAGCAAGGTAGCTGGATTAAGGGGCCCACACCTTTCAAAAATCAGGTTAGTGTCTTCTAAGAGTTCGGCCTCTAGCTGTTGCTGACGATGGGCCGAAAAGACTTGGGTTGTGCCCCTACGCAGAAGGGCTGACAAGGCATGAGAGGTCCAAACCGTGGTAAAATGACCCAGGGTCAGGCTCTTTGCCTTTGTGATCAGCAGGGCAGCTGCTGCCAGAGTCCGGGTGCAGGATGGGGTTCCCTGAGCGACAGGGTCGATCTGCTGAGAGTAAAAAGCAAGCGGGAAATGGTGGGGCCCGCTCAGCTGGGTAAGGACGCCACTAGCAATTCCGCCCCTCTCGTGGACAAAAAGGTGAAAGGGTTTGCTGTAATTGGGGGGGCGGAGAGACATGGAGGAGGCCACACTGTCCTTGAGTAACTGAAAGGCTTGGATCGTGTCCGGGGACCACTGCAAAGGGTCAGGAGCAAGGTTAGCAGTGAGTCGGTGGAGCGGTTTGCTTAACTCCCCGCAGGACGGCAACCAGGGGCGACAGAAGCCAATTAATCCTAAGAAACCTCGAAGTTGTTTCTTGGTGTTTGGCAGAGGGCAGTTTTGGATAGTCTTTATGCGGACTGGGTCCATTTGTCGCCCCTCTGGGGTTAACAGGAAGCCCAGATATCGGACCTTCTGTGAGACCCACTGAATCTTGTTAGGGTCTACCTTGTGGCCTCTGGTGTGTAGGTATAATAAAAGTGCCTTACCATCAATGCGGAGGGCAGCTTCTTCGCGGTTACCTAATAGGATGTCATCTACGTATAGGACTAACGTGGATCCCTGCGGACTGGTGAAGCCTTCCAGGTCGTGGCGGAGGCATTGGCTGAAAATCGTGGGGCTGTCTCTGTAGCCTTGAGGAAGTCGTTGCCAGACATAACTTTGTCCCTCCCAGGTGAAACCAAAGAGATACTGAGAGTCTGGGTGCACAGGAATGCTGAAAAAGGCTGATTTTAAGTCAATAACAGTGAACCACTCAGCATCCCAGGGGATTTGGCTGATGATAGTAGCTGGATCAGGAACTACTGCATGAAGAGGGACCACATACTGATTAACAACCCGTAGATCCTGTACAAAGCGCCAACGAATAGGGTCTCCGTCCTTTTTAGGAGGCTTTTTGACAGGCAGTATAGGGGTGTTACAGGGAGTGCGCTGAGGGCGGACTAGCTTTTGTGCAATGAATCCCTCGATAATGGGGCGGATGCCCTCCCGGGCTTCCAGCGACAGGGGGTATTGAGGGACTGACGGGGGGGTTAAGGAGGGCTTCACTTGAATCCTTACTGGCTCTGCCGAAAGGAGCAGGCCAACGTCAGTGTCAGAAATTCCCCAGAGGGTTAAAGGCAAGTCAGTGAGGTCAGGGGAGAGAGAGCGGGGGGTTTCCCAATTACCCTGAGTTGGGGCCGAATCTCCTAACACTGTCATCAATAATCCTACCCCTTCAGGAGTGCAGGTTAAAGTAGCCTCAAGCTTACAGAGTAAATCCCGGCCCATCAAAGGGATCGGACAAGCTGGGGAAAAAAGGAAACGGTGAGAAAAACATTTATCAGCATAAACAACATTTAGAGGTAAAGTGAGTCCCAGAGACTGTGGGTTGCCCTCCACCCCAGTTGCAGTTTTAACCTCAGAGGATAGCCAGGGGGAGGGGGCATGATTTAAGAGAGAGAAAGTAGCTCCAGTATCAATGAGGAAAGAGACAGGCAGGCCTTGGACTGAAAGGGTTAGACGAGGCTCTTTGCTGGGAGGGGAGAAAGTGAGGAAGGAGCCGGCTAAAGACATTAAGGAAATAAGACCATCACATTGTTTGCCTTCGCCCCCGGGGTACCGTCATTGAGGAGGCTGAGTTTGCTGCAGCTGCTGCTGTTGCCCGTAGTTGATCCAGGCCTGGGGAACGGGCTGAGCTGGTGGTGCAGGGGTGTATTCGTCCCTGGTGTAAGTATCTGCGGATGCGACCGGACCCTCTGGGCGTCCCCAGGGGCATTCACGTTTAAAGTGACCGGGCTGTCCGCACTGAAAACAATTTCCTGGTGGCTGGGGTTGCCAGGACCCTCTTCCCCGAGCACCCTGAAATCCCCTGCCACGGCCTCTGCCTCGAACACCGCCGCGAAAAGCTAAAGCCATCAACTTATATTCTTCCTTTTTCTCTTTCTTTTTACTACTTTCCCTTTCTTTCTCCCATGCAAAATCAGCTACGTCCAACACTGAAGTGACTGACTCACCTCCCCAACCAGGGCGAAACTTTAAGAAATAATCCCTTACAGGGGGCACTGACTGATTCACAAAAAACGAAATAAGAGTAGGGTGGTCTGCTTCTCTCTCAGGATCCATCTGAGTGAACATTCGGGCCCCCTCCAATAGCCTCGACCAGAACTTTCTGGGTGGCTCATCAGATTCCTGCCGAATCTGCATGAACTTAGCCTGATTAGGCGAGCGGCGAGCCATTTCTTTGAGTCTTTCTAACAATCGCCCTCGATCTGTTCGCAGCTGCGTCAG
Organism: Macrochelys suwanniensis; assembly: GCA_033296515.1. Classification (NCBI taxonomy): domain Eukaryota; kingdom Metazoa; phylum Chordata; order Testudines; family Chelydridae; genus Macrochelys; species Macrochelys suwanniensis. The sequence goes on along the minus strand of CM065775.1, from coordinate 239,728,440 downwards.
CCTTGGCTGACTCCAGTCTAGGGGATTCCAGCCAGCGGCTTGATCCCGCCTATCCATCCAAGTAGTATTAGCCGCATCGCTATCCCCCCATGTCCTTTCTGCCATCCACAATCTACTACGTTCCTCTCCGGTCAAAACTCTACTTAACAACTGATCTACATCCGTATAAGTAGGATTATGACTTGAAAACAATCTTTCTAAAAGTTCTGTGATCTTTTGGGGATTTTCCCCAAAGGACCCTGACAACCGTCCCCACTCTTTCAAGTCCCATTCTAGCCATCCTTTATATTCCACAATATTAGTATGCTGTAACTGGCCATTATTGCCCACAAAAGGTTGGTCGTGCACCTGTAAAGGCATTTCTCTACTTACACCTTTATCACTCACAAAAGGTTTGGCGGAGGCAGCCTCTGGGCTATCCTCAGGGGAGGGGTATGCAACCTGCTGCATCTGCTTGATCTTTTGCCTAGTAATTACTCCTCCCGAGGTGTGCCCTTCCATTTCCCCCTTATCCCTCTGCAGAGATTCCGATCTGGAGTCCTGCAGATTCCCCTCTGCGCCCTGGAGAGAGTCCCCCTGCGGAGGAATAGGGGCAGGTGCAGTGGGGACCAACTGACGAGTCAAAACACGCCGTGGTTTACACCCTTCATCGAAATAACATGGAGGGGGTTCACTCTCAGGAGAATACCTGACTGCCATAATTTTTAAAGATTTCCACAGCTCTGCTGCTGTGTCCCAACAAAACCAGTAACATAACTGTCCCGGATGGTCCTTTTCGATCTGGCTCCTTACCCCTCTTAAGGCAGCCTGTTCGAAAGAGCCATACGAAGGCCACCTCATCTCCGGGTCGGCCAATACCGCGGTATACCCAGTCCAATTCCTTGTACACAGTGTGTACAACTTCCTCCTAGACATTCCTGTCTGTACTGGGAGTTTCCCTTCATTCCATAACTTATTTACAATCCCCAACGGACTCTCAAGAGGCACACTAGTCCCTTGACCCATGGTGTCTGACAGGAGCCCTCCAACTGGCGTTTATCCTGCTGTCCAGTACACGACCCCTCAATATTGAATTGGCTGGGAGAAATCTCCCGTGGCGCCTGCCAATTCGTATATGAGTGATCTTACCACTGGACAGAGGCACCGCACCAGAAGGAAATCCCGGACGAGCCCCCAAATTGTTAGGTAAAAAGCAAGTCCCTACTCACCTCTCCAGCACCCGAGTTCGTGCGGAGTTGGTATGGGGCCCACAATCTGTCAGAGACCAGACACCAATTCGTTGATCAACGGGCTCACACTATTCTTAGCTCAAAAAGCTTCAGAGTAAGTGTGGCAAGTTTATTAGGGGTGAGCATCAATATTTATACACAGAAGTAAACAAAGTGATTAACAGATCATAATGGTCATGCATAATCAATCAAGATTCTACAGGCTAAAACAGGTTAAAATGTAAATTCAAAAAGGCAAAGGGGAGATGGCTACTTAAGGGGAGGGGGGTTGTCATGAGTAGTTCGCAGGTCAGAGCTTTGATTAAAAGTTCAGACAGAGACATCAAGTCTGGGTTAAGTTTAAAGCTCATCAAAAGTTCAGACTCAACACAACCAAAGAGGGCAGGGGACGGAAAGGGGAGAGATACTTTAGGTAAGACTGAGAAATCTTAATGATACAAGACTTTAATGTGAGTTATGTAAAAGATTGTTCATACTGCTTATGTATAAAGAGCTGAAAAAGTAAATGAAAACTATTACCAATTTGTTGCCACATTTAGTAAAGTTTGAACTTGGTAATCAAAGAGACCTGAGGATCAGTCAGCTTGATTGGATTTTTTAGATAATCAGTTAGCACATAACAGAGTAAATTACCACAGTCTGTGAGAACCAATCCGGTGACAGGTAGATTGTGCTCTTTGTCTGCTTCTAAATTTGCATAAGGGCTTAACATGCTTATAGAGGAGCTGGGTAGAGTTTCATTTTCAGTATTTCCATATTTTTATTTTACAGACAGACCTTATTTTCAGCACATTTTCCAATAAATTTCTAATTATACAATCAGAGATCTGTTATTTAAACTTACATCTTTTTGGTAAATCCAAAACCTGCACTTCTTTTTTTAGTACAGTATGTTGTTAAAAGTACTTATTCCTTCTAACAGGCTAGCATTGTCTTGTCTTAGCTTGACTCCCAAGGCATCATGGGGAGGTGTGGCTCAGAGGCAAGCTATAGGCCTTAGAAAGTCTGGTTCAGAGGTCAACAAAACGACAGTAGTGGTGTGATTATAAGTGTTAAAATCTAATACCCAGTTTTGCATGGTGGCCTACTAATAAAGTGTATCGTGGCCATGTCTGGGGATCAGAATTTGCTTCTGCAATACCAGAATTATCATACATGTGTATGCCTTATCACTACAGATTGAAGAAAGAATAAGTTGATGGAAAAGTTGGGTAATACCTTCTTTTTGTCTTTTCCCAGTTTGAGTATTGGTCTGGATTACATCTCACCGTAGGTGCTGATTGTGTGTGTGTGTGGTGAGGACATTCTGATTGGAAGACCAGTGGTATATCTTGTTCGATAGTACAGGTTGAACCTCTCCTGTCTGGCACTCTCTGGTCCGGCAACATCCGTGGTCCGGCATTTTATTTTCTGTTTTTTATGCTTTATCTACTTATTTCCTTGTGCCAATACAGTATGAAGAGAGCCGGTAGCCTTGGTTAGGCGGCGTTCTAAGCGTTGTTCCTTTTATTCGCCTCGACGAGATACAAATAAAAAGAGACCCGCTCACTACAATATTGACCTCCTGTGGTTCGGACCTGTAGTGATGTTCTGGGGGGGGTGTGAAATTTAAAAAGGTGGTATATGTAGCGCCCCTCCCGCCCACGAAGCTGAGGTTAAAGTATCAGACCTTCCATTGCCTTAGATCTTATTTTTATAAGACCTCTGCTTGGGGCCCCACAAGAAAGCCAGCCTACAGTCTTGTGGGATTGAGGAAGCTTAGTTAATGAGGAATGAATGCCTTTTGGTCCCCAAAATGTTGGCGGTTGTGTGTGTTTCTGAATGCATGAGAGTCTGCATGTGTGACGATGCTGCCCGTGGGAGCCCGCTGAGGTCACTCAATCAGGGTGAACTGCAAACAGAACGGGGCAAACAAACCCCAAAGGCTGGTGGATATTCCAATACTTAGATTTACCAAGCCAGCACAAAATAGCTTCTATAATACCTCACTGGTTACTCAGAAGTCCAAATAATGCAGTTCCCTTAAAGTACCCAGCCTCAGGCCTCCATCCAGATACACATGTCAAACATATGATGATAAATTCTGAAAATCTTATTTCATCATATAAAAGAAAAGGTTCTCCTGACCCCAAAGGACCAAGCCCCAAACCCAAGTCAAATAATAACTTAGATCTTACCCCAAATACACGCTTCTAGTCAATTCTTATTAACTAAACTAAAATTTATTTAAAAAGAAAAGAGAGAGAGCAGACTTGAATTCAATTCTTGAGGTTCAGATACATAGCAGAGATGAGCTTGTAGTTGCCAAAAGTCCTTTTAGAAATAGTCCATGGGTTATAGTCCAATGTCCATATTCAGGGGTGACTCCAGTCAGTGACTGGGGATCTCAATCCTTATGGCTCAGGGTTTCCCTTCTTGAAACCCAAAGCAGATCTGAGATGAAGAAGGATCGTGTCCCAGGGTTTTTATACATTTCCAGCAGCCGTTTGGCCTGAGAAAACAATAGGCTTAACTCTCCTTTTTCCAAACATCATGGCAATTAGCACAGGATAATTTATCCATTAAACAGTTCAGACACAGGTTATCACAACCTTCAAAGAGACATAGACAATAATACTATTTCACGCAAATATCTTCCTAAATGTTAATATTCCTTTTTTGATCTTTGTCTCAAAGCTATAGCCATAGACAAGACTTGTTCACTGACATCACAAGAGCTGAACAAACATCTACCCTTCTATCTCTAAAAATGCAGGCTTGCATTTCAAAGCTCTATTCATTTACATATCTTCCTAACCAGTCTTTAAAGTTCAGCCATGGGTCAGGTCAGTTTGTGAGTTAATTAACTCTTTCTCGCCCTGTCACCTTTCAATGAGATTTAAGAATTTTATTAAGATAATGTTAAAAATAAAAACAACGGTACAGAGTTTAAGAATAGAAGTTTCTGATTATCAAGGATATATTACACTCATAATGTCACAGCGTGCAAGAGAGTAAGACAGCAAGATGAAATGGGGTCAAGTATTTTGAGATTTTATTGGCATCTGTTAGACTTATGTGTTTGTGGGGAGCCAAGGAGTGGAAACCTTGTAGCTGGTTGTTTCCAGAAGTGCCTGTAATGAGATTTTGTGTGTGATTAGATTAATTTCTTATTGGAATGATAAGAATTGATTATACATAGAAACTGGACTGCTCTCTAACCCCAGGAGGTTGTTCATCACCTCAGAATTGTGTACATTCTGTAGAGGGGATTTTATTCCCTGGGCTGTTAACCTAGCACCTTTCAAAAGAACATTTTTAAAAAGTCATATGTAATTTCTAATGCAATAATCACAGGTTCAGTGTGCATATTTGTGGTACACGATGTATAATTTAGGGTGACCAGACAGCAAATGTGAAAAATCAGGACAGGGGGTGGGGGGTAATAGGAGCCTATATAAGAAAAAGACCCGAAAATTGGGACTGTCCCTGTAAAATCGGGACATCTGGTCACCCTAGTATAATTTGATGGAAATACTGTGCTTGCATTACAGGTGCTGCACCCAGCGGTGGAGACGCTAGATCTTAGAGATTGTGATATTTCAGATAATGCCCTGCTGCAACTTTGTAATTGCAAGCAACTGAAAAAAATTAACTTAAATTCTTGTAAAGAAAACAGACTAGCCATCACTTCAGAAGGTATGTTTCCTGTACAGATAGAATTTGAATCTACCTTCTGTTTTCTTTCTTTTCGTTGGGAGAGTTGGAGTAAATTTTGAAAGCAATTAAAGTATATATGATATTAAATATGCACGTTGGCGAAGTCATTTTAATCAATTACACACAGAGACACTACACTCCTCAGGAATTTGTTTACGTTCATGTTGCTTGGTGAAAGTAAATTCTTAGTAGAGCTATTAAAAAAATTTTTAGCAGACTATTTCCATCAGAAAATGCAGTTTTGTCAAAATCCAAATGTTTTGCGGAAAGTGTCGATTTCAGCAAACTTTTCCATAGGAAAGCATTGAACTGTTTTGACTCTCATTTTATGTTGATACCATCAAAATGTTTAATTTTGACTTTTTTGTTTTATTTAAACTTTTATTTTATCATATTTATATTGGTTTGACATTATCAAAACAATTCAGTTTCCTAAAAATAAATAAATTGTTTATTGCTGTAAATTTCAAAATTTCAACCTTTTTATTATAGTTTGAAATGAAAACACATTTTGAAATGTCAGAATTTCCTGCAGAATTGAAATTCTGTTTTATGACCAGCTCTAATATTTAAAAAAAAAATGTAAAGTGGTAAGGTGAAATTCTGGTTCCACCAAAGTCAGTGGCAAAACCCCCATTGTCTTCAATGGAGTCAGGATTTCACCTGTATATTGCGTTAATCAAAATAGAATTTGAAGATAAATAAGAAATTATAGAATCTGATACACCAGATACTTTCTTTTGCCTATAGTCTCCCTCTGGTTCATATGACAGAAAGTCCAGAAACCACAGCTGCCTGTTTTTCAGTTTATTTAGAAAATATGGTTGCCCCAAGTTGCTGCCAGATACGGTTATTAGCAGTTTCTCTTACTGCTTGCATCCTCTGCATGGCATCTGGCATCCTCCACATGGCATCCTCCACATGGTTTTGTTTTGATAAGAGACTTTTATCAGAGGATTTGTTCCTGTCCAGGTTGTTCTTCTCCTTTTAGATTCTTTGTTGTCTGAAAGCCCAGTATAAACTGTATAACATTTTAACCTTTTGTTTACATTTAAAATGTAGTATTATTTAACATTTATGAACTAATAACCGTAGAATTATAGCCCCGCTATTGCTTCTGCATAATGGGTCCCTGTGCCTGTGTGGGCCCCAGCATCTATTGTGGCTAAGCCCTACCAAATAATATCACAATTTTGTACTTAGTTGATGTATTGCAGGGTGTCCCTGTAACAATTGATCAGTAAGTGATGTTTTCTTGAGTTTGAATTCATTCAGTAATTAAAGAGACCTCATATAACTCAGCTTGATTGAGTTTATTAACAATTGTTAGTCATCGCATAACAGAAAGGTATACCTTACCAAAATCTGGAAGACCAAGCCTTATAGCTGATGACAGTCTGATTTTTTGATACTGTCTGGTTCTGTTATGTGCCTACAGCTTTGCATACTTGATAATGTGCTCTTCAGCCTAGCAGAGAAAGGTATAACATGATTCAATGGCTGGAAGCCAAAGCTAGACAAATTCAGTCAGGAAATAAGGTGTAAATTTTTAACAGTGAGGATACTCACTGCAACAATTTACCAAGGTTCGTGGCGGATTCTCCGTCACTGGCAGTTTTTAAACCCAATATTGGATGTTTTCTAAAAGATCTGTTCTAGGGGTTATTTTGAGGAAGGACTATGACTAGTGTTACACAGGAGATCAGTCTACATGCTCACAATGGTCTCTTCTGGCTTTGGAATCTATGAATGTTATTTCTACCTTAGCTGTTTACGTTCTTACTATTCCCACTTTTCAACATATCATTTTCATTATATTTAGTAAATATACTGTTTACTTGTGTCCTTTTGGTAGTCACATTACATTTTGCTAACTCAAACATGGGTTAGTTGTTGTGGTTTGTGCAATTTTTATAAAATTGATTACTAAAAACATTCTATTCTGCACATCACAATTCTTACAAAAATATTGCAAAGGCATAGGCAACGCATTGTGGGGGGGCATGTGGAGTCACATCCCTCCCCCCCGCCCCAGATTTCTGCCAGGGTGGGAGTCGGGCCGAGCACAGCTGAGAGGGATGTGCACCGACTGGGAAAGGCACCGACACCATGTGCTCCCGTTGAGCCCCAGTGGATGGCAGCCGGAGAAGGGGAAGCAAGATAAGGCTGGCAGCAGGCTCAGTGGTGAAGCTGCCTGAGGTGCAGGCGAGGCTGCAGATGGGAGCTCAGGGCAATGGCGTGGGTGCGGGAGGCAGTGGAGCCAGGGTGGCTGGGAAGCCCAATGGAGGCCTGGGGCAGTGGGAGGTGGGGAGGAGGCAGCAGGGGCCAGGGGCAATGGTGAGGCGGGAATACAAGTGCAGTTCCCCAGAAACTCTACAATGATATTTTATTTCATTTTTTCTAAAGTACTTAAATGTTCTTAAGTCCAAGCACTCGAGTGTTGCTTGAACATAGGAGCTGACTCTGTGGGTGCTCCGGGGCTTGGAGCACCCACAGGAAAAATTAGTGGGTGCTCTGCACCCACCGACAGCCAAGCCACATACTGCTCCTCCTCCAACTCTGCCATCTCCTTCCTTGGGCTGCTTCCCCGGAGGCCCAGCACCCCCTGTGCCCTGAAGAAGTGGGTTTTTTACCCATGAAAACTTATGCCCAAATAAATCTGTTAGTCTTTAAGGTGCCACCGGACTCCTCGTTGTTTTTGTGGATACAGACTAACACGGCTACCCCTCTGATACTTGGTCCTCTGCCCTTGTATGGCAGCCGTCAGCCTGGAGCTTTCTCATACTCTGCTGACCCTGCCCAGCACTGCTCTGTCCATGGTGCTCCAGCCCTCTAAGCAGCCAATCCGCCTCCCCGAACTCCAGGGAGTGACTGCCTCTGCTCTGTTCAGCAGCCCCTTCTTATATGAGCCAGCCTGGCCCTGATTGGCTCTTCCAATAAACCTTCCCCTAATTGGCTGGCACTATAATCCTTTTCCTTATCTGCTGCCTCCCGCGTAGCCTCCCCAGGGTTGCTTTAACCCCTTACCTACCAGTGAGGGGTAGCCGCCCCACCCCCATCACAGTCTGCATTTCAGATACATTCCTACTATTTCAATGTTAAGAGCAGCGTTAGCCTTAACAAAATGAAAACCTACATAAAAAGCAGATATTAACAATATACAATTTAAAAGCAAACAAAAAACAGAACCAAATTTCCTATAGATGGGGGGGAATGTATGTGAAGTGGGAAATGGGCATAGGGTGGTCAAAACTGGATTGTTGAGTTTTTTAGTTTGTTTTTTTTAATTATAAAGAATCTGGAGTTCATGGGCAAGGGATCCTGCTTTTTCGAGGTACCCCAGAAATTTAGTCCACACTATGGTAGATTTTTGCATATATTTCCTTCTCCCAAGTACACACTTTCTCTATTGCCACATTATTCCAAATTGTGAGAGGTCTAAAATGGAAAAGAGTTGTACGTCTTCACTTAGAGGTAAATTTTCTACACTCAGGTGTTCAGCAAGAGTCAAGACGGGCTAAGCAAAGAAGCAGAGGGCAATATTTCCAACAAAAAAAAAAAAAGCTTTAGGACTTTTATATCAATTATCTGCGTGATACGTGTTTGAACTGTTGAACAAAAAGGATGGAAACTTAAGGTTCAGCCACTGCAGTGGAGACAACAATTCATCGTGACCACAGCATTTAGGAGACAAGACTGGATTAATTGCATGAAGTCAGTTCGGGGAAGACTGTTATCCAAGGTTTTAATCTGGTTATCAGTAATAGAATTAGAAATAGAGCATGTCTTCCTAAATATTTTAAAAGAAATTGTATCTGTTTCAGTGCCTATAACTGTGAGCTTTTAGATATATGTATAATTGATTTATAGTACTAGTACTCTTCTGCCTTCACTTTCCCAACATCTTCTGCTGTCAAGTGGCAATGGAATGGCCCCCTGCTTAGAGAAGCAGCCTCCTTAAATAAAGTCTCTTAACCCATTTCTTGGTGTGTTTGAGGTGATCTAGAGCCAGGCACTCAGGTATCATGGAATATGCTCCAAGGAGAAAGTCCAGGATACACACCTTAACACACTTTAAAACTGCCTTTGCCAAACAATGACGCTCCCCCAGAGAGGTAGATCACATCATGGAATGGGTCATCCAAATACCCCAAGAGAATCTGCTTCAGTACAGAAATAAATCCCCCTTCAACCACACACCCCTAGTTTGAGAGGGGTAGCCGTGTTAGTCTGGATCTGTAGAAGCGACAAAGAGTCCTGTGGCACCTTATAGACTAATAGACGTATTGGAGCATAAGCTTTTGTGGGTGAATACGCACTTCATCGGATGCATGCAGTGGAAAGGGGGGGGGGGGATAGCTCAGTGGTTTGAGCATTGGCCTGCTAAACCCAGGGTTGTGAGTTCAATCCTTGAGGGGGCCATTTAGGGATCTGGGGCAAAAATTGGGGATTGGTCCTGCTTTGAGCAGGGGGTTGGACTAGATGACCTCCTAAGGTCCCTTCCAACTCTGATGATCTATGATTCTATGAAATGTCCAGAGGCAGGTATAAATATGCAGGGAAGAGTCAGGCTAGAGATAATGAGGTTAGCTCAATCAGGGAGGGTGAGGCCTTCTTCTAGCAGTTGAGGTGTGAACACCAAGGGAGGAGAAACTGCTTTTGTAGTTGGCTAGCCATTCACAGTCTTTGTTTAATCCTGAGCTGATGGTGTCAAATTTGCAAATGAACTGAAGCTCAGCAGTTTCTCTTTGAAGTCTAGTCCTGAAGTTTCTTTGCTGCAGGATGGCCACCTTTAAAAGAAGCAAAACCGGTGTAGACAAATCTCCACTGCTAAGATGATCAACACCTTCCACATCACACCATGCAAGATCTATGGATCCTACATATGCCTGCCACATGTGGCGTACCTCATCCAGTGCACTAAATACTCCACTAATAACTGTGTGGGTGAAACAAGACAATCAATACACAGGAAAATGATAAAAGATAAAAACACCATACTGCCTGTGGATGAACACTTTTCACTTTATATCTGACCCCTCAGTCCTCATTTTCAAAGGCTATCTGCAAAAAAATGAGCCTGGGAGTTTAAATTCATAACTTTGCTAGACACTAAAAATCACGGACTGAATAGAGACATACATAGATGTATGGCTTATTTCAACAGATTTAAGAATTTTATTAAGATAATGTTAAAAATAAAAACAACGGTACAGAGTTTAAGCGTAGAAGTTTCTGGATCTATAACCTACTAACACCCCCCTCCGCTGCCTTTTCCCCTTCCCCATTCCTTCCTTTCCCCCTATGACTGGAAGGATGTAAATGGGCCACTTTGTCTTGAATGGTCCCTTGAAATATGTGCTAACTACTGGTGCTAAACAATCTGTTCCACCTTGTATTTTAGCTCTGACATTCTGAGTATGTTTCCCAGACCTGAAGAAGAGCTCTGTAAGATCAAAAGCTTGTCTGTCTCACCAGCAGAATTTGGTTCAATAAAATATATTATCTCACCCATTATTTCCCTCTCCTCTTCAGTCAGCTTGTCAAATGTAGAATCTGCATCTCTCCCAGCCATGTGCTTATGCTGGGGATGCTAGCCCACTCCTCCTTAGACTAGTCTCTGCCTAAATTCCATACAAAGTCAAAGGCTCTGTTGGTAGAAAACTCATTGTTCCAGTTGGGAAGAGTAATTTGGTATTGATGGGTGTTAATGGCATGCTCATTCTTAGCCCTCTCCTCCCATCCCATAGCATGATCACACAGCATCCAGAATAGACTGACCCTCCCAACACCACCTAGATATTTTAACCCAAGGTGGAGGTGACAATGCAAAGTGGAGGTTACAATCACATGATGACATTCTCAAAACATGTCCCAGACAACTCCCCTCTCCCAGCTGTGTCACTAAACTAATTGGCTTATGTTACATTCAGTGAGATCAGCAAGGAGAGCTTTTGCACAGCCAGAGACTGTCTGTGATCATGATGGCTAAAGGGAGTGAATAGGGAGAGGCATTGGGGAAGATAGATGCTTTCTTTCTTGATTTTTACACTTAAGTTGCCACAGAATCATAGAACCATAGGGTTAAAAGGGGTCGCAAGAGTCATCTAGTCCAGCCCCCTGCCAAGATGGAGAGTTTGTTGTGTTTAAACCATCCAAGACAGATGGCTATCCAGCCTCTTTTTGAAAACCTCCAGTGAAGGAGATTCCACAACTTTCTTGGTAGTCTGTTCGATTCTCCTACTTTTCTTATGCTTAGGAATTTTTCCTGACATTTAATATAAATCTGCTATGCGGTAGTTTGAACCCATTGCCTCTTGTCCTGCCCTCTGTGACAAGAGAGAACAATTTTTCTCTATCTTTCTTATGGCAGCCTTTCAAGTATCTGAAGACCACTATCATGTCCCCTCTTAATCTCCTCCTTTCCAAATGAAACATACCCAATTCCTTCAGCCTCTGCTCATATGGCTTGCATTCCATCCCTTTAATCATCCTTGTGGCTCACCTCTGGATCCTTTCCAGTTTCTCTACATCCTTTCTATACAGAGGTGACAAAAATTGGACACGCTACTCCAGCACTGAGTAGAGCAGTACTGTCACCTCCTGTGACTTGCATTATATGCCTCTGTTAATGCAACCTGTAGGGTACCACGGAAGATTGTGTTACGGCATAGCAAGGGTGTTGGCTTTCTCACATTATTTCAGCGGGCCGGTTATTGCAGCTCAAGGTCTGCCAGCTGCAGTTTGTTATGAATTAGTTAGAATTGCTTTGCATGGCCTTGAGCCAGGAGGTGGCCCCTGCTTGCTTCTGTATGAGATGTCTGTATATAGCTGTATGAGTCCGCCCCGTTTTTGGCACTCCGTACCAGGCCCGGATTATGGTGCGCTGGGTTCCCCGTCTCCGTGACAGCAACGCCAGGAGTCCCCGTTGCGGATGTGTCACTTTGCCTTCAATAAAGCCAATAACTCACAGAGTGTGTGGGCCTCGTTCTTGCAGAGCACCCTTGGTAGGCCCGCAGCCTCCCACGAACGTAATACAACCCAAAATAGCATTTGCTTTTTTTGCAACAGCATCACATTGTTGATTCATGTTGAGGTTGTGATCCACCACAACTCCCAGATCCTTTTCAGCAGTGCTGCTGCCAAGCCAGTTATCCCCCATTCTGTGTCTGTGCATTTGGTTTTTCTTCCCTAATTGTAGCACCATACATTTTTGTCTTTGTAGAATTTCATTTTGCCTATAGCCCAGTTCTCCAATTTAGCAAGATCTCTTTGAATTTTAGTTCTGTCCTCCAAAGTGTTTGCAGCTTTGTGTCATATGCAGATCTGATTGGGAAGTTCTCTGTTCCTACATCCAGGTCATTAATAAATATGTTAAATAACACCAGATCCAGAACAGATCCCTGTGGAGCTCCACTTGAGACCTTCCAATATGATGTCATTCCATTAATAGCTACTCTTTGTTTGCAGTTGTTTAACCAATTTTGTATCCACGTAATGGTAGTGTAGTTCTACCAAGCCTGCATTTCTCCAGCTTACTTGTGAGCATGTCATGTGGGACTATGTCAAAAGCCTTGCTAAAGTTCAGGTATATTATGTCCACCTTATTCCCCCTATCCACCAAGCCAGTTACCTTGTCAAAGAAGGAAATCAACGTGGTTTGGCATGATTTGTTCTTAGTAAATCCATGCTGGCTGCTAGTGATCACCCCTTCATCCTCCAAGTATTTGCAAATTGAATGTTTTATACAGTACTCTAGTAGTTTCTCAGGTACTGAGGTCAGGCGGACTGATCTGTAGTTCCCCGGCACCTCCTTTTTCTCCTTTTTAGAGAAGGGCACTAAAGTTAGCCCTTCTCTAGTCTTTGGGAACCTCATCTGTCATCCATGAGTTTTCAGATATTATTGCCAGTGGTTCCGAGATTTCTTCAGCTAATTCCTCCAGCCCTTGGGGTGAATAGCATCCGCCCCACTGACTGAATTCATTCAAATTAGTCAGAAGATCTCCGACGTGTTTTTTACTTATTCTGATCTGCATCCCTTCCCCTTCGTTAGTCTTCTGGCCGCATCTTATTTTTTGTGTGAAGACTGAAGCAAAGTAGGCATTGAGCAGCTCTGCCATCTTATCTTCCGTTACCAGCTCATCTTCTCTATTGAGCAGTGGACACATGCCATCTCTGATTTTTCTTTATTGCCTGGCATATTTGTAGAACCCCTTATGGTTTGTGTCTAACATTTCTTCTTCAAGTGCTCGCTCATGTCCATTCCACATTAGGTGTGTGTGCTCGCCACATGCACCTGCGCTGGAAATTTTTCCCTTAGCAGTGTCCGTAGGGGATCGGCTCTGGTGCCCTCTGGAGTGGCACCTGCATGGCACGGTATAAGGGGCACCGCCGGCTCCCGCCACCCTTAGTTCTTTCTTGCCGCCAGTGACGGTGCTGGAACATCGCTGCTTTGGCTAGTATTGTTTCATTCTCTGTTCTTGCGAACTTTGAAAATCTGTAAAATAGTTGTATATAGTTAGTAGTTTCTTAGTTAAACCCTTAGTAGTAGTTCTCAACTCTTCGTTAGTCCCGAACGGGACTCAGCCGGGGATTGGGGCATGCCCCGGTCCCCAGGCTTTAAGCCCTGTGATCGCTGTAAACAACCTGTGCCCATCAGCGATCCACATACTAGCTGCCTAAGGTGCTTAGACGAGGGGCACATGTGTGGTATCTGCAAATCCTTTAAACCTAGGATGAAGAAGGAACACGAAACTCATTGAAGGGCGCTCCTAATGAAGTCGGCACTCACTCCAGCACCGGAGCAGCGGTCCGACTCTGCACCGAGCACCGTGGTCTCCGTGCGCAGTGCTCCACCGGCGCTGTCCATGAGCCAGCACCAGTCTTCCTCCATGGGCGCCGGTCATGAAGGTGAAGAAGAATGTGAAGGGATGGTCTCCTACCTCCCTCAAAGGAAAGGAGAGGGCTGGGGGTGAGCCACGACCCGTGCCGGGAAGCTCAACGCAGTCTTTAGGAAGTCGGGCCCCAGCTCAAGTCGAGTGGTGCAGCCCATCCTGTACTTTGCCTGCAACTCCAGATAGCAGTGCAGGTCATGACCAGCTTCAGGTGGTGTCAACGCCTGAAACCCTTCAAGCAGCTCGGGATATCCTGACACTCCCAGTGCCACCCTCACCGGCTCCCACGGTACCTCGGTCTCGGGGAAAGCCCACTTTGGGACCTATGTGTGTGTCCATAGGCACCAACTCTGTGGGTGCTCAGGGGCTGGAGAACCCACAGGGAAAAATTAGTGGGTTCTCTGCACTCACTGGCAGCCAAGCTCCCCTCACACCCCCCCAACTCCTCCTCCTCCTGTGAGCGCACCGCATCCCTGCTCCTCCACCTACCTCCCAGAACTTCCTGCTCGGCTGCCACCAGACAGCTGTTTGGGTTAGGGTTTGGCGGCGTTAGCATGCTCCGGGAGGGAGGGGAAGGAGTGGGAACGTGGCATGCTCAGGGGAGGAGGTGGGGAAGACTCCAGGCCGGGGCAGGAATTTGGGGAAGGAGTTGGAATAGGGGCAGGGAGGGGGCGGAGTTGGGGTGGGGACTTTGGGGAAGGGGTTTGAATGGGGGTGGGGCAGGGGTGGGAAGAGGCAGGGCAGGGGCCGGGAGCAGACAGCGGGGTTGAGCACCCAGGGGAAAGCAGGGAAGTCAGCACTTATGTGTGTGTCCTTGCCTCAGCGGCACCGTTTCCCATCAAGAGGGGCGTCCCACCAGCGCTTGCCTGTGTGAAGCCGTCACACCGTGGGACAAGAGAGGCAGGCTCAGTGGAGCCCACTTCGGTCCCCGCACCGGGGGCACCGATAAAGGGATTCGAGGCATTCCTCGCCAGTAGATTGGCGCAGACCCTTTGGGGCACGCACCGCTCGGCAAGATCTCCGGGACAGTCCCCAACCATCTGCAAGGGCCCGGTACTGATTACAGGACCCATCAGGGAGCAGAGACCGCCAATTGCCCGGTCGTCATTGCCCGTCTCCTAGGAGGAGATCGCCCTTCTCAGGAGGTTCCTCCCGACAGCCGGCCCATAGTGGCTCCCGATCCCATTCGGCATCCCAGCACCGGTCGAGCAATGTGAGGCGTGGATTGCCAGGTGTCCGATGCAGATCTCCCGAACACCGTTGGTCTCCGAAACCCTGACCAAGACGCCTAACTCAATCGGACAGGTTGGCTTCGGGTTGCAGCAACCGGCACCAGTCGGACAAGAGCCACCGCTCCGCCCGTCCTGGTTGCCCGGTACTGACTGCTGTGCTTACAGCTCCAGCATGGAGCAGTGTTCACCGACCGTGGGACAAGTCCTAGTACCTACAGTGATGCCGGCATCGACGGCACCTAAACTGGTTCCATGGCCCCAAGTGCAGTTTCCGGCGCCAGGGTACCTGTGGAACCCTTGGAGATTCACTGAACCGTCCCAGGCTGCCCAATCAGTGTCGGGAGCCTCGGAGAGACCAGTGGCCTCAGTATTCCATCCCCCTCCAGTGCTCGAGGCTTCAGGGGGTAAACCCCGCAGGTCCAGGAGGACCCATGGGAGCAAGGTGCTGGACCACCAATGAACATGTGATCGTCCTCGGCATCACCAGACGAGGCTATCATGGGAACCCCTCATCCGGTTCCTCTTCCTGGTGCGCTTTGGTGTCATCCTCTTCTGAAGAGGGTCGCTTCCAACCTGGGGCTTCAGGCAGAGGAACTGGAAGAGCCCTCGGACTGTCTATTTGATGTCCTCTGCTCCTTGGCTCCTGCCAGGCTGGCTCTACACCTTCATGAAGAAGTTTCCAAAATCACTAATGCCCTGTGGCAGACCCCTTCTTCCTTGGCTCTAAGAGGGCTGAACGCAAGTACTTTGTGCCAACCAAGGGGCATGAGTACTTATACTCCCACCCTGCCCCCAATTCTCTTGTGGTAGAGGCGGTTAACCACAAAGAGAGGGAAAGACAACCCAGGGCCACCCCCAAAAATAAAGACTCGAAGAGGCTGGATCTCTTTGGACGTAAGATTTATTCGTCTTCCAGCCTTCAGCTGAGAGTGGCCAACCACCAAACCCTCCTTGGCTGGTATGACTTCAATATGTGTCAAGCCATGGCCAAGTTCGAAGGGTCGCTTCCTGAGGCTTTCAAAAAGGAGTTCCAAGTGATCCTCAATGAGGGCATGACCGTGGCCAGGGCAGCCCTCCAGGCGGCTTTGGATGCTGCTGATGCTGCTATTCGCACCATGGCTTCCGCTATCTCCATGCAGCCAGCCACCTGGCTGCTCCTCTCTGGCTTGTCCTCTAAGGCTCAGCAGTCAATGCAGGACTTGCCCTTCGACAGCTGAGCCCTATTTGCGGAGCAAACAGACAGCAAGTTGCATGGCCTCAAGGACGCCCGCACCATGCTGGGTCTTTACGTCCCAGCCTCGGCGCGTAAGCGGTTCAAACCGCAGCAGCCTCGGGGCCAGGGGAGCCAGCCTCGGCGGGACCAGCCCCACAAATGAGCCAAGGGCCACAAGTACCGTCTGAGCCAACCTCCACCATTGTCTGCCCAGTCGGGCTCGACCAGTGCCAAGCAAGAAGCCAAATGGTCATTTTGAGCGTGCGCCCGAGGGCGACCTACCAGACTATTCCCAGGATCCATGTGTCCCAGTGTTCTCCAACCACCTTTCCCTTTTCCTCCCTGCTTCGACCGCTATAACCTTGGACTGATGGGTTCTCAGCACAGTGGAACAGGGTTATATCCTCCAGTTCCTTTCTACACCCCCCACCCACCCGCCTTCCCTGTCCCTCTTCAGGGACCCCTCTCACAAGAGTCTCCTTGCACAGCAGGTAAAGGGGTTGCTACAGCTGGGTGCGGTGTAAGAAGTTCCTTTTGAGTACAGAAACAAGGGGTTCTTTCCCAGTACTTTTTAATCCCAAAGGCCAAGGGCAGTCTACGGCCCATCCTGGACCCGCGAGACCTCAACAAGTACCTCCTGAGGTCTCTTCCAACCCTAAACTTCTATGATTCTATGACTTCAACCATCCATTGTTTTATGAATTACAAAAATATCTGTAACTGAGTCATTATGACAGAAATAATCTGTTAGAGTAATTCCTGATAAAATAAAAGCATCTCTCGATAGATCATTATCTTATTAAAATCATAGAAGAAAACTGCCACATATTGGTTACCAGTAGTCTCTTTCTGGGCATATGGACTAGATCATTTAAAGTTCAGTTTAGGTTCAGCTTGAATACAAAGAACTATAAATACAAGGTATGCTTGAACTTTGGTTCACCTACAAAGAATAAAAAGGGTTATGGTAGGTTGGTTCATTTACTAAGAAGTTAAATCAGTGTAATCAGTTTTAAACCAATATAAGAGAGGTCAAACTCAAAAGTTGCAGTGGTTTAACTAAACTGATTTGCTAAACCAGTGCAACTTTTCTGTGCGTACACATGCCCTTAGCTAAACCAATTTAACCCCAGGGTTATCTGATTTAATTGTGTGTGTGTTGGGGGCTTGCAGAGATTTAACCACTTAAAAGTCAGTTCAGTTAAATCAGTGCAACTTTGTGAATGTAGACTAAGCCAACAGCCCACACAGACACTCGGGGAAATAGGTAAAGCAACTGTATGCAAAGTAAATACATTGGAAAATATTCTCTACTTGTGTTATTTGTAAAAATAATATGTAAAAAATGCTCAGGCAGAATGCAACTTTTGAATTGACAGATTCATTTTTATAAAGAAGTGTTACACAATAAAATATTTGTGTAGATTAAAGCTTATTTACATAAGAATGACTTGCTTTATTTCTTCAATAGGAGTCAGAGCTCTGGCCTTGTCTTGCCCTTATTTACGTGAAGCCTCATTTAAAAGATGCTGCAATGTATCAGACAACGGAGTTCTTGCTCTGGCGCTCAATTGCCATCTTCTACAAATAGTTAACTTAGGCAGCTGCGCAGGCATCACCGATGCATCCCTGCGTGCGCTTGGACAGAACTGCAGATTTCTACATAGTGTGGATTTTTCATCTACTCAGGTAACTAAAACAGCACCAATAAGAATACAAATGACAGTGACATAAATAAAATGAAGAGGTGAGTTTTATTAATTGCATTTTAATTTAGCTGTGTTTTAGCAGGTTTTTAAGATTCAAAACGCCAAAGGCACATCGAGTTACAGACACTATTTCCCAGTGAAATGGTATTAAATATGTTCTGTCTTTTGATAATATAAACATATTTTCTCCAAATATGAGTTACTAGTAATGATATCGAGCCTAGAGCACAGATGCATTTTTTTTCATTAAAGCCTATCAGGTATCAGGTTTTTTTTATAGTGCTGTTGGTGTTACTCTGTGCCATAGGAATATAATCTTACACCTGTTAATTAAATTTCTGTGGCTAGAAGGACTAATTGGCCTGTGTGGGGGATAACATACTGAATTGTGAATCTTACCACCAGTAAAATCATAAGGCAAACTATAAACACCTGATAATTAATTTTTCACTTCTCAAGGTTCAGTTACTCTTGAAAGAAAGAGTCGAGTGTGCAAAACAAAAGGTCTGAGTGGCATTGTATTCTGAGTCATCTGCTAAATGTATGCATTATTAATAATATGATCAAGACCACGCTTAATCTGTGCCAGGGTTTGGCACCTCTAGGCTTGGCAGTTCATAGCCCCGCCACTTGTAGGCTTGCTGCATCAGTTATGAAAGTAAAAAAATTGCTTGAGCCTTGGCACCTCTTTCATTACAAATTAAGCACTGAATTAAGTTGGGATTTTGGTTCTGTTTTGTGATTATTATTTTTTTCAAAATAATGTGTGTCCTGGCATTTTATGTACCATGTAAAGCTAGTTTTTTGTTTTTTGTTTTTACTTTTTGAGGAGCTTCTTAGTGTTCTGAATCGTACAAGGCGTAGAGGAAGGCACTGTCTCAGACCCACAGAGTTAACTCTCTAATTTAGCAAAAAGAACGAGGAGTACTTGTGGCACCTTAGAGTCTAACAAATTTATTTGGGAATAAGCTTTTGTGGGCTAAAGCCCACTTCATCAGATGTATAGAGTGGAACATACAGTAGGAAGATATATAGATAGATACATACATACATACATACATACACAGAGAACATGAAAAGATGGGGGTTGCCAAACAAATCAATTAAAGTGAGCTATTACCAGCAGGAGAAAAAAATCTGTTGTAGTGATAATCAGGATGGCCCATTACAAACAGTTGACAAGAAGGTGTGAGTAACAGTAGGGGAAAACAGATTTCAGTTTGTGTAATGACCCAGCCACTCCCAGTCTTTATTCAAACCTAATTTAATGGTATCTAGTTTGCAAATTAATTCCAGTTCAGCAGTTTCTTGACAGACCTCACAGTTGAAATGGTTCCTTTAGTGATTTTTTTCATTTAAAGGCTTGTGAAAGAAGTATGTGTTAAGAGACAGGATTTGAAGGAGAAGAGGGTAGTTGTCTGCTGCACAAGGAGGAGGAAATTTCCAATCCGAGGGGGGAGCATGGAAGAATGCATGAAAACCAGAGTGGGAGAAGGAGTGCCTTGAATAGACTTGCGGTAGACAGGATACTGGGCTGGATGGACCTTTGGTCTGACCCAGTATGGCCATTCTTACATTCTTATGTCAGTATCTGTTAGTAGATATTAACCATTTTAGTCCCCTTTTCTTTTTGTATTTTTAATTCTTGACATATTAACTATTCTCCCAAAATCTTTATGGTATTAGCAAAAAGTGTGTTTGAACAATAAGGCCAGAGTGTTGGTTTATAACCTGAGAGTGACCTATATTTAGGAATTCACATGATTATTAGACTGTACTTCGTTAAGACTGGTGCCTCCAAGTCTGCGGTAAAATAGATGTCCAGGGAAGAGGTACTCTCAAACTAGAAAAAGTGTCAGCAGAAAGAAAGAGAGAGAGAAGGTGGGTGAGGTAATATCTTTCATTGGACCAACTTCTGTTGGTGAGAGAGACCAGCTTTTCTTCAGGTCTGGGAAACGTTTCTCCTCGTCTCTCTAATATCTCAGGACTGACATGGCTACAACTCCTCTTCCTCTTTTACATTCATTGACTCAATATAAGGAAACAATTTGCTTTTGTTTATCACATGTCAAAACTGTTAAAGATGATAGTTCTTGGGAATGGTTTTGATAACTTTTAAAATAATATAGACACTGTCAGATCTGAAATTATTTCATAAGCTTTCAAAGAGCTGAATCATTTCTGGGTTTGTCGTCACATATAGCTCTTTAGAAGAAGATGCTACTACACCAATGGGAGTTGGTGGAGTTAATCCACCTCCTCAAGGGGCAGACTCTATGTCGACAAAAGAAGCTCTCCTGTTGACATAACCTCCCATGTACACAGTGCTAAGTTGGTATAACTACATTGTTCAGGGATGTGGATTTTTCACACCCCTGAGGAACATAGTTATACTGATACATGTTTGAAGTGTAAACCTGGCCTCAATCTTGGGAAAGCTGTCATGGAAAAATTTTTGTCAGTGGAGCTCCCTCACAAATGCTGTTGCTATGAAAGCTATGGATTTGTGCTTTCTCTAGCTTCTCTTTACGTTTCTACCAAGCAAAGGTAGTTCAAAAAGGCTAACAAGCCTGCAGTTGCATGGGACACTGAGTCAGAGACAAGTTGAAATATGACACTGTTTGTGTTCCAGTGCTGTGTGATATTAAGTAGGAGCTGAGTCCTACTGATTGAGAGCTGTCTGGAAATAATAATTTGTCCCCTCAGGTATAAGGAGAATTACCAGCAAATTTCCCACCATTAGTCTAGCATAAGTGCAGCTTCATTCAGTTCTTAGTGATGGAAGCACTAACGAAGACTAGAACTACTAGTGCAGGAAGTGAAAACTGATATTATAGGGGTAACAGAAACAGGGTGGGATAGTAACCATGACTGGAGTATATAGGTATTGAAAGGTATGTGCTGTTCAGGAAAGACAGAAGTAAAGGTAAAGGTGGTCCAGTAACTTTGTATATTAATGATGAGGTAGACTGTAAAGAAAGAAGAAGCAATGGAATGGATAAAAAGGAACTCTATTTGGATCAAAATTACTTTGGGGAAGACAGGTAACGGAGGCTGCACTGGGATACTACTTGTGGACTGCTAGAGGCCCCCAGGATCCAATTTGGATATGAAGAAAGACCTATTAATATTCATTAATATTTTAATGACATAAATACTATTGGGAATTGTGTGATTATGGGAGATTAATTTCTCAGATATATATTGGAGGACAAGTGCTACTACTAATGGTAGGGCCCAGATAGTCCTGCATGTGATAGCTGACAGATTTCTTCACCACATAGTCACTGAACCTATTTTAGATTTAGTATTGGTA
This sequence comes from Macrochelys suwanniensis, assembly GCA_033296515.1. NCBI lineage: Eukaryota > Metazoa > Chordata > Testudines > Chelydridae > Macrochelys > Macrochelys suwanniensis. Next base: position 239,707,148 of record CM065775.1, on the reverse strand, counting down.
AGGGGTGAGGACCTCATAAAAGATGGGACACTAGATGGGAAAGGCTCCAAGTTACTACAGAGAATTCTTTCCCAGGTGTCTGGCTGGTGGATCTTGCCCATGTGCTCAGGGTCTAACTGATCGCCATATTTGGGGTCAGGAAGGAATTTTCCCCCAGACCGCAGAGACCCTGGGGGGGTTTTCACCTTCCTCTGCTGCGTGTGGCACAGGTCGCTTGCTGGTTTGAACTAGAGTAAATGGTGGATTCTCCATATCTTGAATAGATTATGGGCCTATTACAAGAGTGGGTGTGTGAGGTTCTGTGGCCTGTAATGTGAAGGAGGTCACACTAGATAATCATGATGGACCCTTCCAGCTTTAAAGTCTATGAGTCTGTTTGTTCTTGACAAATCCATTCTGGCCACTTTTTATAGCCCTATTATCTGGTAGGTGCTTACAAATTAATTGTTTAATACTTTGTGTATCTTTCCAGAAATCAAAGTTAGGTCTGTAATTCCCCAAGTCCTCTTTGTTCCCCTTTTTTAAAGGCAGGTACTGTCTTTGCCCTTCTCCAGTTATCTCACTTGTCTTCCAGGAGTTCTTGACAATAATTACTAATGGTTCCGAGATTGCTTAAGCTGGGTCCTTAAGAACCCTAGGCAGGGCCGGCTCTAGGCACCAGCCTAGGAAGCACATGCTTGGGGCGGCACATTATAAGGGGCAGCATTCAGGCCGATCTTAGGGTGGCACATTCCGCTCCAGCTGCCTTTTTTTTTTTTTTTTTTTTTTGGCCTGGCGCAGAAAAAAAGTCAGAGCCTAGAATGAACTTCATCAGGCCCTGCTGACTTGATTACATGTAACTTATCTGAATATTCTTTAACCTGTTCTTTCCCTATTTTGGCAAGAGGCACTCCTTCCCTATTGTTGTTAATATTAATTGTGTTCAGTACCTACTCACCGATAACCTTTTTAATGAGGACTGGAGCAGGACAGATATTAGCACCTCTGTGAAGTTCTGAAACAGCCTTCCAGGGGGAGCAGTGGGGGCAAAAAGCCTAACTGGCTTCAAGACTGAGCTTGATAAGTTTATGGAGGGGATGATATGAGAGTACCTACAATGGCACTTAGTGAATCTGTGACTGCTGGTGATGGGACACTAGATGGGGAAGGCTGGAATTCTCTCCCAGGTATCTGTCTGGTCAGTCCCACTGACATGCTCAGGGTCTAACTGATCTCCATATTTAGGATTGGGAAGAAATTTTCCCCTGGGTTATGTGCAGGTTTAAACTAGTGTAAATGGTGGATTCTCTGTAACTTTAAGTCTTTAAACCATGATCTGAGGACTTCATGAACTCAGCCAGAGACTGTGGGTCTATTACAGGAGTGGGTGGGTGAGGTTCTGTCTGCCCTCAATGTGCACAATGATCACACTAAAGCAGGGGTTCTCAAACTTCATTGCACTGTCACCCCCTTCTGACAACAAAAATTACTTCACGACTCCCGGAGCGGGGACCGTAGCCTGAGCCCCACCACTCCGGGCAGGGGGCCAAAGCTGAAGCCCAAGGGCTTCAGCCCCAGGCAGGGGGCCTGCAGTCTGAGTCCTGCTGTCCAGGGCTGAAGTCGTTGGGCTTTGGCTTTGGCCCTGGGCAGTGGGGCTCGGGCTTCAGCCTCAGGCTCCAGCAAATCTAATCCAGCCCTGGCATGCCCATTCAAAGTGGGTTGCGATCCACTTTGGGGTCCCGACCCACAGTTTGAGACCCACTGGACTAGATTATCACTATGGTCCCTTCTGACCTTAAAGTCTATGAGACTGGGAGCAGGCATTTTTACCATTGTCATCTAACCATGTATAAACTCCTTCACAAGAAACAGACTTCTACCTTTGCTATGCCAATGGTGGGAGAAATGTTGAATGTTACCAGTATAGATACAGCCTTAATATTGTCCCTGGCTGGAGCACATTGCTGGTTGTTTCCTCCTTTTAGCAGGAAACCTATATGTGCTAACTCCTTAGCACTCTTTTCCCAAACATCAGGTCTGGTTACCCCCCCAAAATGCACACTTCCCATAATAGTAAGATTGCTCCCTTTCCCAGCCCAAGTTAGCATAGTAGAGAAGTTTCTTCCTCCAGCAAAATCAGGGAAGATTGGAGTTGACATTTATGATATTTCTAAGATAAAAAATAATTCCCTCATTTTAAAATTTGAATTCTTTCAAGTCTTCTGTAAACATAAAAATCAAAAAAGGCACAAGCCCAATTTTAAAAAATCTTGCAGGTCACCCTTAAGAGCTAAGGCATACTATATTATTAGTTTTTTATAAGCTTAATTCTTTTCCTTTGCTGTCCCCTCAAAGAACTAAAGATATTCTTCAATCCTTATATTGTGTATTTGCTGCCTACCATGTTATACATTGTGGGTAAGATTGTTTAAGCCCTTATATGGGCGCATGTAGGGAGGGAGAGCATACAAAGATCTTCCTCCCACCTACACACAGCCTGCTGGATGAGAGGAGCTGGGACAGTCTTAAAGGATGATTCAGGATGTAAAGTTCCCATGTATGTCATGCCACTTGGATAGGCTCAGAGAGAGACAATCCCACCCCAAACTCTGCGTGGAGTGGGATGTTTCTGAATCCCTCCTATGCAGGCCAAAGACTAAAGGCCACAGTTTTGCCCGGTGTTATATGGGAAGTTTTTCTTTTCTTCTGGTGGGGGGCTCACACCTGGACTATCTGTGTTGCCCTTGTGCCAGATTCCTTGGTATCAGTTAGCTTTATATTTGTGTTAATGTGTCTTCATTTATTATTTTAATCCTAGAATCATAGGACTGAAAAGGACCTAGAGAGGTCATCTAGTCCAGTCCCCTGCACTCATGGCAGGACTAAGTATTATCTAGACCATCTCTGACAGGTGTTTATCTAACCTGCTCTTAAAAATCTCTAATGATGGAGATTCCACAACCTCCCCAGGGAATTTATTCCAGTACTTAACCACCCTAACAATTAGGAAGTTTTTCCTAATGTCCGACCTAAACCTCCCTTGCTGCAATTTGAGCTCATTGCTTCTTGTCCTATCCTCAGAGGTTAAGAACAATTTTTCTCCCTCCTCCTCGTAACAACCTTTTATGTACTTGAAGACCATTATCATGTCCCCTCTCGGTCTTCTATTTTCCAGACTATACAGACTCAGTTTTTCCAATCTTCCTTCATAGGTCATGTTTTCTAGACCTTTAATCATTTTTGTTGCTCTTCTCTGGACTTTCTCCAATTTGTCCCCATCTTTCCTGAAATGTGGTGCCCAGAACTGGATAAAATACTCCAGTTGAGGCCAAATCAGTGCAGAGTAGAGCGGAAGAATTACTACTTGTGTCTTGCTTACAACACTCCTGCTAATACATCCCAGAATGATGTTTGCTTTTTTTGAAACAGTCTTACACTGTTGACTCATATTTAGCTTGTGGTCCACTATGACCTCCAGATCCCTTTTTGCAGTACTCCTTCCTAGGCAGTCATTTCCCATTTTGTATGTGTGCAACTGATTGTTCCTTCCTAAGTGGAGTACTTTGCCTTTGTCCTTATTGAATTTCATCCTGTTTACTTCAAACCATTTCTCCAGTTTGTCCAGATCATTTTGAATTATAATCCTATCCTCCAAAGCACTTGCAACCCCTCCCAGCTTGGTATCGTCCACAAACTTTATAAGTGTACTCTCTATGCCGTTATCTAAATAATTGATGAAGATATTGAACAAAACTGGACCCAGAACCGATCCCTGCGGGACCCCACTCGTTATGCCCTTCCAGAATGATTGTGAACCACTGATAACGACACTCTGGGAACGGTTTTCCAATCAGTTATGCACCCACCTTATAGTAGCTCCGTCGAGGTTTCATTTCCCTAGTTTGTTTATGAGAAGGTCATGCGAGAGAGTATCAAAAGCCTTACTAAAGTCTAGAGATACCACATCTACTGCTTCACCCCTGTCCACATGGCTTGTTACCCTGTCAAAGAAAGCTATCAGGTTGGTTTGACAAGATTTGTTCTTGACAAATCCATACCAACTGTTACTTATCACCTTATTATCTTTGAGGTGCCTGCAAATTGATTGCTTAATTATTTGCTCCATTATCTTTCCCGGTACAGAAGATAAACTGACTGGTCTGTAATTCCCCAGGTTGTCCTTATTTCCCTTTTTATAGATTGGCAGTATATTTGCCCTTTTCCGGTCTTCTGGAATCTCTCCAGTCTTCCATGACTTTTCAAAGATAATCGCTAATGGCTCAGATATCTCCTCGGTCAACTCCTTGAGTATTCTAGGATGCATTTCATCAGGCCCTGGTGACTTGAAGACATTTAACTTGTCTAAGTAATTTTTAATTTGTTCTTTCCCTAAAGTTTTGTATTCATTTCATTGTATGGCAGTTTATGTCTGTTGATTTATGTGCCATATAAATGTTTCAAAGAAATTATATCACACTTTGAGAGTCTAACGGACAAATTCTGTGGTTTTTGCTTTTTCCTTCCTCAGGCAAGACTGTTGCTAAAAATAAATTCTCATACTACAAAAGCAGCTAAATGTCAGCTGAGCTAGATTTACTGTTTAAATGGCAAAATAGCTAGTGTTGTTTGTAGACAAGCAAAAAAGAACAAATTCATTTAACATATACAGAATGTTATTGAATAATTCCATGAGAAAAATTCACGGTGTTATAAATTGGGTTAAGCCTAATTTATACCTGGTAGTAAAGTACCCCTGCACTTCCTTTAAGATAGTTGAAACAATTCAGCTCCTTGATTTAATAGCAGCAGTCCCTGCCCAAAACAAAGGCATATCTAAGGCCACTGAACAATGTAGGCATTGTTAGGCCTAGGGGCCTTGCTAGGTAATCTCTGAGTGTGAAAAGAGTGGGTGAAAGACAAGCAGAGAGGCACACAGAAACAAAAGAGGAAACTCCAGATGCCGCATGGAAAAAACACTGTGTGGCCTGAGAGAAGCACGGAAGTGTGCCTTTGGGTTGGATGCTGGCTAAATGAGGTTGGGGGCTGTGAGCAAGGAAATAACCTCCTGGTGTTTGCTTCCTCTTGTGTTCAGGGAAACGGGACTTCGTACAGTTTTGTAAAGAAACAAAATTGCATTAAAGTAGTACCTGGCTCCATCACCAAGGTATCCTCCCAACAGAAACAATCTACAAGATCCCATATTTTTGGCTAGTCAGTTGAGTGAAACCGGGGTAACATTAGGTTAATTGGGACTCAACAAAGCAAAATTTACCATTTTTATAAATATGTCTTTATCTCAATTCTGGTTTATGATGAAATATACAAACTACTCGAAGCGCATTTCTGTGGTTCTTGTGGTTCACGTTGTCATCAAAACATTCTGATTTAAATAAGTCAAGTGCAGCCGATATGGTTTTGTGGGCTGTCTTTTTCCTCTGTATTGTTTGAATAGGTTAATTACATTGATTGAATGTATTACATTTTGCAAACTTGAAATTCTCATTAAAGGTCTGAAGATTTACATTACACTGTCTTTCTAGTAAATGTCTGCTTATCTGGATGTAAAGAACTACATGGGCATGTACCTCTGCATTGGAGACATTTTCTAACCAGTTCTAAAACTGATTAAAATTATAATGTACTCCTGGTTTGGGCAGCTGAAGGCAGCCTGACCCATTTTAAAAGATTGTTATATGCAGTGTTGTAGCCGTAATGGTCCCATGATATTAGAGAGACAAGGTGGATCTTTTATTGGACCAACTTCTATTTGCGAAAGAAACAACCTTTCAAACCTAGAAGAGCTCTGTGTAGCATGAAAACTTCTCTCACCAACAGAAGTTGGTCCTGTGACGGGTTGGGATCACAGAGACCTGCTTGGTGCTGCCACCTGGTGTGCCAAAGCTACTTCTGCCCCTGATTCCAGGCCTTTTCCAGCTTGGGACTCCCAAATCCTGTCTGTTTTGAGCCAGATTCCACTGATCTGCTACAAACACAGACCCAGGTCCGAACCAAGTCCACTAACAACTGTAAGGCTCCTGGAAGCGCTCTTGCCTTTGACACCCAGGTGCCCAACTCCCAAAGAGGTTCACACCCTTAATAAATCCGTTTTACCCTGTATAAAGCTTATACAGGGCAAACTCATAAATAGTTCGCCTTCTATTTCAAAGATAGAAAGATATGCACAGCTGTTTGCCCCCCTAGGTACCAACTCGCACTCCAGGCAACTTAATAAGTAAAAAGTGATTTTAATAAGTACAGAAAGTAGGATTTAAGTGATTCCAAGTAGTGACAGACAGAACAAAGTGAATTACTAAATAAAATAAAATAGAACACGCAGTTCTATGTCTAATCACCCTGTGTACAGATAAAAACCACACCAGGTCCAGTAAACAGGCTATCTTCCTCTTAGCCTGGGTCCAGCAATCACTCACCCCCCTATTGTCTTTGTCCTTTGTTCAGTCTCTTTCAGGTATGTCCTTGGGGGGTGGAGAGTCTCTCTCTTTAGCCAGCTGAAGACAAAATGGAAGGGTCTCCCCCGGGCTTTTATAGTCTTTTCCCCCTCCCTGTGTAACATCATGTTACCATGGAGTTTTGGGATCACATGGGCAAGTCACATGTCCATGCACCCCTCGGTAACCAGCCCAACCAGTTGCATTCCTGACCAGGCCCCGATGTGGATTGGGGTCTGCAACTTCTTTTGTCTGTTAAGTGCATGTACTTAACTTGCACATTCTTTCCTCCAGACCTGGTCCCATGCTCTTACAAAGGCTATGCATAAAACCAGCAAATATAAAACCAATATTCATAACTTCAACTACAACAATGATACATGCATACAAACAGGAGGAATAGATTTAGTAGGTCATAACTTTCACAGAGATATGTTACATGGCACATGTAACATAAAACATATTCCAGTTACATCATGTATACATTTATAAGCCTCTCCCCATAAAGCTTTATGGAGTACACCGTCACAGGTCCAATAAAAGATATTACCTCACCCACCTTGTCCCCCCATTTTAAAAGAGCCAGTTTCAAAACCACAGTGGGCCAAATTCACCTTTGGTGTAAATGTCAGTGAAGTCGTGCCTACTTACACTAGCCGTGAATTTGGCTCTGTATTTTTAAAAAGTGCGTATTTCATTTGAATTTTATGTTTAGTTCAAGGCTAGCAGAAATAAAATTTTAAGTCAAGAGAAGACTGCAAAAAGTTGCCTACACTACCCTTTTTCAGAAAATCTCCCTATGGCACAGCTCAGTCATTGGTAGAAACAGGCATAACATTTTTCAACACCTTGTATTAAAAATGCCCATGCTCTATCTATACTAGTGCTCCTGTTGTTGCTACCTCTGGTAGAACTGCACTGGTGGCAGTGCAATAGTTGACAATTTCTCAACAGAAAGGTAGTGTAGATACAGCCCAAGTGTGGCAGTCTAAACTGGATCATACAGCAAGAACATGCTACAATAGGGCACCTTTATCGTCTAGATTTTAAACTACTAAGTAGAGTAAATATATATATTTGCATAACTCTCTTGTGTCAGTTCAGAGGAGAACTACATGATTTTAGTGGCTTCCACGTAGTCTAAAGCACAGGGCATGTAAAAAGTGTGTAAGTTTAATGACTGGAAATACATTCCCTGCTTCTCTAGGATCAGTTGCATTACCGCATTGCACCCTTTCTGGTTGTCCTTCCAAAATTACTGCTTTTTAAAAAGATATGTATGTGCCATTATTTAATCCAATATGCTAATAACAGATTTTTTTTTTCTAGGTGACTGATAATGGTGTCATAGCACTAGTTAGTGGGATGTGTTCAAAGAATTTAAAGGTAACTCATCTAACCTGTTCTAAGTACAAAGCAATGTTAAAAGCAAATACATGTGTACATTTTTAAAATTCCAGAGGAAAAATCATATTTATATTATCAAGTTACACATTTACATTTGCGTGTACAATTACCATGACTGTGGGCAGGGCCGTCCTTAGGATTTATGGGGCCCTACGCGGTATTATTATGCCCGACTTGCTCTTAGTAATGCAAACATAAGCTTACAGTATTGGAAAACTTGCCATGTGCACTTTATTAAAAACAGTTTAATTGTGCTGCCTTCACCCCTAACCTCGGCACAGTGCCACCTTCACCCATAACCCCTGCACTTCCCTCCCACCTGCGCCGCCAAACCCAGCCCTGCACTGCCAGCGTCCCCCACCACACTGCCCCCCTGCCCAGTACCCCACTCCCCCTTATGCCCAGCAACCCCACTGCCCCCTCACCCAGAGATCATCACCACAGATCCCTATGCCCAGTGATCTCCCACCCATAAACCCCCCCGTCCAGTGCCCCTCTCACACAGCTTTTCCCCCCCCAACTTCCCAGGCCCCCATATTCCTGAGAGAATTCAGCACCAAAACATTAAATTCTGTGCACAAAATTTTAAAATTCTGCAAATTTTATCAATAAATAAATGTTGGAGGCTCCAGTATGGCAGTGGCAAGCATAGGCCACTGGCTGCATGGAGGTGGGACATCACCCTTCAGCCTTCCCCCTCCCCACCCCTCCTAGGATAGGGACTTGGCAGTGAGATACCTCTGTGTGCATGTCAGAAGGCCACAGGGAAGCATTTTACATGATGGCTGGGATGTCAGCCATGACCCAAAAGCCATTTGAATGACAAAAAAGAAATAGCTGATACCAATGGCTGAGTCCAGGTCCTTGCCTGCCACTGCTCTGGGCCATCAACTTCCAAATGGCCTTTCATTCTCCCTAAAATAGAGCATGTCCCTCTAATCCTGCAAAGTAAAGAGGTGCTTGGGATGTGCAGTTTAATAAGAAAAGGAATTATATTCGGGCGCCAATCTTTTTTTCTGCCCTGATTTACACACCTGGTTGCCACACACGGCTCAGTGGGATTGTACTGGGTATATCTCAGCGCGCAGTTTCAACAATGCTTCAACAGTGAGGCTGGAGCCATAAGCAGCCAAGTCTCATTTGAACAGTGGCTCTTGTTTTGGATTATTTAAGGCCATTTTTAAAGGTCTTTCCCACAGGTGAGAAAGAAGGTGCTGCATTCTTGAAGGGACCTTTAAAATCCCACTCAACTCTGCACTGTTTAGAGACAGCCCTGGAGATACTTGGACCCACAAGAAAAAAAATCACGTCCCTTGTCCCTAAATAAAAGTTTTCAGCTATTCCAGCCTTGTCAAGTGCAAGTCTATCTTCCTCCCCAGCTAAGCAGTTGCTTCCTCCCTTGCATTCTGCAGCCCTGATTGCTTCTTTTCTGCTCCACGTACATCCCCCTCTTCCCATTGTTTTAGCAGGGCCGTAACGAGGGCGAGGCGAGTGAGGCACTCGCCTCGGGGCGCACTGCTGGCAGGGGCGCAAAAGCCTGCTGCCAGGGGCGCGCCCATCCTCCCCCGCCGCCGAAGCCACCCCCGCTTGCCTGCGGGAGGTCCGCCGGTGCCGCGGCTTCGGCGGCAATTTGGCGGAGGGGGCCTTCTCCACACACACCGGCGGACCTCCCGCAGGTAAGCGGAAGCGGCTTCAGCGGCTGCTAAAAATACCCTTCGCCAAACTGCTGCCAAAGCTGCTTCCGCTTGCCTGCGGGAGGTCCGCCGGTGCTGCGGCTTCGGCGGCAATTTGGCGGAGGGTAAGCCCCTAGGAATTTCTGCGCCCCTGCCTCGGGCGCAGAAATTCCTAGTTACGGCTCTGTGTTTTAGTGTCAGTTCCTCCTGTTGACACTGGAATATTGTGAATGGGCAGGAAAAGCAAACACCACCTTTTATTTTCCTTTAACTTTCCCTCCTCCCCAGCCTGGTTGTGTGTGTGCCTCTCCCCGCTCCCAGCCTGCATCTGCTCTGCTGCTGATCCCTGCTGGGGAAGGGAGGAGAGGAAAGGTGATGGTCCAAAGGGGATGCTCGGCATCTGGGCTTAAACCTCAGAGAAGAGGGAGGTGGAGTGAAAAGGAGACTAGGAGACAGATTGTAGGGAGTTGCCGGTGGAGCCGGGCATGTGGGCAGAAGAGGGGAGAGGTGCAGGTACAGTGTGGGGCTGCTCGGAACAGCTGCTCCCCCCCGGGGCCACCAGCCTGCTCCCCAGGAGGCGCTAGTGTGTTCACTGCTTGCTCACTGAGCCGGACAAAGAACACCACCACCCCCCGCTCTTTTCCCTTCGCAGCCCAGCTCCCCCGAGCCATCCCCCGCCTGGCTCCTCCTCCGCTCCCCAAAGTCCCGTGCCCAGCTCTACCCCTCCACCCCACTGAGCTCAGCTTCCCCCCTCTCGCCCCAGCCTCCATATCCCCCCGCCAGCCTGCCCCCTGTCTGACCCAGCTCCCGCCAGCCACCCCCAGCCCGGTTCCTCCTCTGCCACCCCCACCCAAGTCCCATGCCTGGCTCAACCCTCCTTCCCCCCACCCCGAGCTCGGCTCCCTCCCTCTCTTCCCATCCTCTGGGTATTCTCCCCTCTCCCCCCACTCTGTTCCCAGCCTTGCCTGACCCCACTGCCTGGCCCGGCTCCTCCTGCTCACTCACATGCCACATATCCTGCGTATGCCTAAGGATGGCCCTGACTGGGGGCATGAATCAAGTATTAGGCAGCCTTCAGGTCACCAGCTTTTGTCAGAGGCATAGTTTGACTGCTATATTGGGGCGGGGCTCACTGACTCTCCCCCCATGCCTGGAGTGGTACCTGGGCTGCCAGTGCTGGGGACAGGGGGGCAGGACGGCTTAACGGCAGCCACTCCGGCACGGGCTGCTGCTGCAGTGATTTCACTGCTCTGGTGCTGCTGCGGCCACCTCTCTGCAGGGGCTGCTGCCGAGGGGATGCCACATGCTGCGCTCCTGCTTCCCTCTGCCCATTCCCATATCCTTCTCTTCCCCACTTCCTCTCCCCACTATCCCATGTCCCATCCTCCTCCCCCATCCCCACAGTTCCCCACTGTCTCTTCCTCCGCTGCCTCGGAGCAGTTCTCCCATCGCTGTAACTAATCCACCTCCCTGAGAGGCAGTAGCTAGGCTGACAGAAGAATTCTTCCGTTAACCTACTACTGTCTGCACTGGGGATTAGATTGGCATAGCTACATCTCTCCGGGTTGTGGCTTTTTCACACCCTTGAGAGACATAGTTATGCTGATGTAAGTTTTCAGTGTGGAGCAGCCCAAAGTGGAATAAAAACAGCAAGTCGAATAGCAAAAGTTGTTCTTAAAGACTAAGGCCCTTTCTACAGTGGTCTTTTTTACAGCAGTGAAGCTGCAGTAAGGTAGCTGCACCAGTGCGAATAGCAATCCTCAGCAACACAAGGGTCAGCAGAGCAGGAAGAGTTGAGGCCTGGTTGAATTCATAGGAATGCATTCAGAACTTAAAAATCAGTTTCTTCTTTATAATTAACAACTCTAAGAGGCTGTGTCACAGGGTGGCTGGCCCTTTAAGGGGAGTTGGGCCCAGCCTTATCTGTGACTGTTCAAGAGGAAAGACGGCCCCTGCAGCCTGCTTTGGTTGGGAGGATAGCTTTGTTTGGGTGTTACCTTGTGAGTCTTATGTTTGAAGAATAAAACTGCCCTGAAAGAAGGGCCCAAACAGACTTTGGAGGTAGCATTAGTCCTTTATGATGTTGCAGGTTTGAATTTTAATAATGATAATTGATGTTGCAGGTTTGAATTTTAATAATGATAATAGCAGATGCCAAATAATTAGCTTAATTGGAATATATTTAATCAGAGATTATAGAATAGAGAGTAATACAGCAGAGCTCAGAGATGAATGTATATGTCATGTTGTCTGGAGTGGCTCGCAACTGTGAGTGCCTACCTCAGGGCACACTGTCAAAAGCAGGGCAGACACCCCAGTCTGGTGGTATGTTTTATAATTAGATTTCACCAACCCAGTGAAATCCCAAAGTACTACAGTAGTCTTCTATACTATGTTGCCACCCAGGCAAACTGGACTATGTGATAAATGGTTACTTACACCAAAAATCACAAATATTCCAGGTTACCCGCAATCCCAAGAGTCCCGAGTTGTATCCTAGATCTCACACCCAAGACAACACTGGTAGCCAATTCTAAAGGTTTATTAGCTAAGAAAAAGAAAATAGAGCTATTGAAAAGTTAAAGCAGGTAAAATATATGTACAGGTGAGTCCCAGTCTATATTATATCTCAGCTACCGTTTTAAATTAATCTGCCAGTTTCCAAAAAGTCTTTTAGGGCTACCCAGAATAATTCTGGGGATTTCTGTTGTCTTGTTCAGTTATTCTGCCCTGTTTGAATCCAAACATTCCAGAGATGAAGGATTTTCCTTTATATCCAGATTTATATTCATTCTCCTAGAACAATCTGACAGGACAGCTACCCTGTGCCATGATTTCTTCTTAGATAGCAGTGAGAGAGGAATGCTTTTAGAGTCTTTGAACTCTGAATGCCCTCACAATAACGAATTGCTTTGAAGTGCAGAGATGCATTACCTTTCTGATAAGAGTACTTTATTTGCATTACACAAGGCTTTTTCCATGTTCGGAGGATTATTTAGATATTGGGGGGTCATATACAATGCAAAAAGTTAAGATACAGGTACATGAAAACAGAACATGCATAATCTCATTAATTGTATGAAGTTTAAACACCAAACATATTCACTGACATTTAACAGCCTCCTTTAATTATCTGCTAACACACAAGTATGATGAGATAACTGGCTCTGTGGATGAGGGGAAAGCAGTGGATGTGCTGTTTCTTGACTTTAGCAAAGCTTTTGATACAGTCTCCCACAGTATTCTTGCCAGCAAGTTAAAGAAGTATGGGCTGGATGAATGGACGGTAAGGTGGATAGAAAACTGGCTAGATGGTCGGGCTCAACGGGTAGTGATCAATGGCTCCATGTCTAGTTGGCAGCCGGTATCAAGTGGAGTGCCCCAAGGGTCGGTGCTGGGGCCAGTTTTGTTCAATATCTTCATCAACGATCTGGAGGATGGTGTGGACTGCACCCTTAGCAAGTTTGCAGATGACACTAAACTGGGAGGAGTGGTTGATACGCTGGAGGGTAGGGATAGGATACAAAGGGGCCTAGACAAATTAGAGGATTGGGCCAAAAGAAATATGATGAGGTTCAACAAGGACAAGTGCAGAGTCCTGCACTTAGGACGGAAGAATCCCATGCACTGCTACAGACTAGGGACCGAATGGCTGGGCAGCAGTTCCGCAGAGAAGGACCTAGGGGTTACAGTGCACGAAAAACTGAATATGAGTCAGCAGTGTGCCCTTGTTGCCAAGAAGGCTAATGGCATTTTGGGCTGTATAAGTAGGGGCATTTCCAGCAGATCGAGGGACGTGATCATTCCCCTCTATTCGGCACTGGTGAGGCCTCATTTGGAGTACTGTGTCCAGTTTTGGGCCCCACACTACAAGAAGGATGTGGATAAATTGGAAAGAGTCCAGCGGAGGGCAACAAAAATGATTAGGGGGCTGGAACACATGACTTATGAGGAGAGGCTGAGGGAACTGCAGAAGAGAAGAATGAGGGGGGATTTGATAGCTGCTTTCAACTACCTGAAAGGGGGTTCCAAAGAGGATGGATCTAGACTGTTCTCAGTGGTAGAAGATGACAGAACAAGGAGTAATGGTCTCAAGTTGCAGAGGGGGAGGTTTAGGCTGGATATTAGGAAAAACTTTTTCACTAGGAGAGTGGTGAAGCACTGGAATGGGTTACCTTAGGGAGGTAGTGGAATCTCCTTCCTTAGAGGTTTTTAAGGTCAGGCTTGACAAAGCCCTGGCTGGGATGATTTAGTTGGGGTTGGTCCTGCTTTGAGGAGGGGGTTGGACTAGATGACCTCCTGAGGTCCCTTCCAACCCTGAGATTCTATGATTCTAAGTGGATTGGCCTAACTTCCTGCTGTGAGTTTGTCTGTTTTCAGCTGAGCCAATGGTTCTGACAAAACTGGCATCAGCGTCATATGATACTTTACCAAACCGATCTGACAACTGAAGAAGTAAGTGCAGCACAATTCACTCCAAATTTAACTGCCTCAAAACTCTTTTCCTATGTAGGGTTTTGAACAAAGAAATTTTTTTCTCATGATTGATTTAACTGAGAGTTCTCTCTTAGGTGTCTCTATTTACTTAATTGTAAAAGACATCTGTAACTAAGACATTATTACCAAAATTATCCATGAAAACAAATGACTCTTATTGACTTAGAAATCAATCAGTGGTTCATTATCCCATCAATTAGAGAACACGTAGCTGATAGGAGAACCTTGTCGATCACCAGCATCTGTCAATCACAGCACACATCTTTGGTAATAGGTAAGGCTGCGAGTCTGTCATGGAGGTCACAGAAGTCAGAGATTCTGTGAGTTTCCGGGTCCTCTGTGACTTCTGCAGCGACAGTAAAGCTGACCTCACCCCAGGGCTGCCCTACCAGCTGGGGCAGCCCTGGGGCCAGCCGCACCGGCCGCTGTTCGGGTGGTCCCAGGCAGCTTGCCCCAGGAGACACCAAAGTAGCCGTGGCGCCCTGGAGTCCCCACCCCAAAAGCAGCAGCAGCACCCCAGAGCCCCCCATAGCACCTAAGATTTAGTCATGGGTGTTCATAGTACAAGTCATAGACAGGTCACAGGTTGTGATTTTTTGTTTATTGCCTGTGACCTGTCCATGACTTTTACTAAAAATACCCGTGACTAAAACATAGCCTTAGTAATGGGCACCCTTTTTTAATTATCAGTGTTTCATTAATCACAGAACACGTGTGATAATCATTTTTTGATCAATTACCAGTATTCCCTGGACATCTGGAGACAATTCTTCAGTGGTCAGTAGATTCAGAGAATAAGATTATATTAATTCCTTTATTGACTACGTACATTTCCTCATTTAATTACTGTGACGTTTTGGGGATCGCCCAGACCAGTAAGAGGTTATGTCACTGCCTGCCCTGTAACTTTGGGTGTCCCAATACTGTGCTGCTATGTCAGAGCCTTGACACTAGTATCCAGCCCAGAAGCTTATAGGTCTCACGCTGCCTTCCACCAGCCTAGTTACCCCTCGCGGGGTGATCCAAACAGCCTGTCCAGTCCCAAGTCTCCCCAAATCCATCCACCCCAAGCTCTCCACTACCAGGCACTCGGACTTTTCCCCTCTGATTAGTCACCCCCGAAGGCATGAAACCAGCCTCCCAGACACCAGCGTGCTTTGGCACATACATTCCATACAGTTTGCACACCAGAGGCCTGTTTGAAATAAAAATAAACAGTTTATTAAATAGAAAAAATCATAGATTAAAAAATGAAACAGCAAGGGAAGCAAATATAAAATAGCAGAAAATAAACAAAAATGCAACTTCAGGTGTTACACTTTTAAATTACATTAGTAATTCCTTTTCTAATACAAGTTACCTATTGGCTTTGAACAGTTTTCCAGCATACCTCCTAACTGTAGGGAGGACCAGCGTTTCACAGACAGCTTCCAGCCTAGATGCTGTCCCTCAATTTCTGGAAACTCTTCTGTTCAAACCCCTTCCACTTTTAATGGTTTGCAGGGTTTTTTTCTTCAACCACTATAGATACTCAAAGTGGGGAAAACTCCTTCCTATCTTAGACCTGGTCTACACTCGAAATTTACATCTGATGTAGTGAAAAATCCGGCGGTAGGTCAACAGAAGGTGGATTGCCCATGGGAGGTGTATTAACTATTACAATGGGAGAAGCCCTCCCATCGGCGTAGGTAGTGTCTTCATTGGAGTGCTACAGCAGTGCAGCTACACTGCACTGCTGTAGCATTTTAAGTGTAAACATACCCTTAGTTTTCCAAGACTGAGACTTCTTTTCAGTTTTAGGTTTTTCAGTGTTTTCCCATTAACTTGAATAGCCCATCATTTGTCTTTTCCTGGGTTGTACAATGTCTGGTGCTTGGCGCTAGTCTCATCTGGTTGGGGAGGAAGCGCCTCCCTGCCTGACTTGCCTCACGGTGAGGTGGCACTGAACAGTGCAGCACAAATTATGAGCTCAGTTTTTATATGTACACAACTACATAGCCACAGTCTGTAGACATGCCTCATAATGATCATCAAGTTCAAAACATTACAAGCTTTCAAAAAAGACCTTGCTCAGTACACGTATATAGCACAATAATACAGTATGCCATCAGTTGGTTCAAGTAAGGATTATTGAAGGAGTGGGTGGGTGAGATTCTGTGGCCTGCATTGTGCAGGTCAGACTAGATGATCATAATGGTCCCTTCTGACCTTAAAGTCTATGAGTCTAAGTGCTCATTTTTGGAGTTTAAACCTTCTGTCTCCTCTTGGGGTGTCTGAATCCTGACTGTCACAGTTACCCACTAAGGTTCAACCCAAGTACCAAGAATTTCTTATAAATCTTTCAAGTATCAGAGGGGTAGCCGTGTTAGTCTGGATCCGTAAAAGCGGCAAAGAGTCCTGTGGCACCTTATAGACTAACAGACGTATTGGAGCATAAGCTTGTGTGGGTGAATACCCACATCTGAAGAAGTAGGTATTCACCCACTAAAGCTTATGCTCCAATACGTCTGTTAGTCTATAAGGTGCCACAGGACTCTTTGCTGCTTTTAAAAATCTTTGTGCATATATGTTTGCTCCGAAATCTTTGTGCATAAAAAAGGACTTCATTTTCATAGTTCATTTACAGACCTGGATATTTAACCTAATAATCACCATCTGTGCGGATCTATGAAATTAGAATGGACAACATAAAAGTTGTGCTTTAGAAGTTACAGACGTGGTTACCAGGTTTTTGTTCTCATAATAGGAGATCCACATGGAACGCTGTGTGACGCTGACAGATGTAGCTGTGGAAGCTGTCCTGACCTGCTGTCCGGAGATATATATTCTGCTGTTTCACGGATGCCCACTGATAACAGGTTAGTCAAATCAAGCAGACAGCCAGCAAAGTATTCACTCCAAAGTCAGCCCAAAACATGGCACAGGGAGTGTGCCTTTTTTCTGTCTTGAAAGCACTTTCCAAGTTGTGGATGCTCCTGAAAACAAATAACAAATGATTATTAATGATAGTGATGTAAATATACAAGGGTTTTTCCAAAACAGCAAGGCAAGGTTCCTGCCTCTAAGACTTGGCAGTTGAACAGAGACAAAACCAAGACACAACAGGTCAGGCACATGTTGGTGTAGACACAGCATTGGTGGAGAGATTGCAAAAGTAGTAGGCTTTAAAGTGCCGTTCTGCTCTGAAAATTTACTGTGCAAAATTGATACTTTATTTAAAAGGCCTTCGTGTTTAATGGGTTTCTCTCTGATTTGTCCTTAGCTTTGTTTCCAATCCTTATATGCAGCTGAAACTATATTGGTGTCAATAATGGTTGATTTTCCCCTAGTGACTTTTTTTTATCCTAAGCAGGCCAGGGAATAGGACATCAGGTTTTATGATTCCCAGTCAAGTCCGCTATCCACCTGACTATGCCACCTTCCATTTGTTCTTAGTTTTTGTATGTGACCTATCTGGTGTGTCCATGTACCACCCACTTCACACAGTGGTTGGCTCTGTAGAAACTGGTAAATAAATACATTGCGCAGAACCAGATTCTAATTTCACACAGATGCAAATCAGGAGGAACTCCTCTGAACTCTGTGGAGTTGTGCTAGTTTGAGAGGAGATTCAGGCTGCTCAAGAGGACCGTTACAGCTGCTTTGGAAACCCATAGCTTTGTCTTTTGTGATTATTAAAATGCCAGTTTTAAACTGTGCATTAATATATAGTGGCTTTACATTTGGTAAAACTAACATCAAGAATAAGCAGTTAGCAAGCTATGAATAAACTCATTTGGAATTGATGATGCAAGCAGGGGTGCATTGGGGGGTGGGCAGCCCCTCTCCTTGTCCCCTGACTGGAGCTGGAAATTTGGCCCAGCCACACATCTGTCATGACCAAGGAGGGGTGGCCAGACCAATTCTGAGTATCACTGTGGCCCCACGTGCCTGCTTTTCATCCCCCACATCACACCCACCACCACCTATGCTGTCCTTCCAGCACCCATGAAGGGTAGGCAGATTGGATCTGGGCTTTTGGCACTTGGGGAAGTGGAGATGCAGAAGGAGGAAAGGATCTGGGGCTCTCAGACCTCTGGCTCCTGCTGGAGATGGTGCTCTTCATCCTGGCCACCTCTCTGAGTAAGAACTCACTGCTGGGTGTGGGGCAGGGACAGCTCAGCTTGGTGTGGGAGCAGCAGGAGGGCAGTGTGTGGAGCTGGGTGCAGGGCTGGGGAGGGAGAGCTTTGGGTACCTTCCTTAGGAAAAGTATGCTTGCGCTCCTGGATGCAAGAGTAAAACCGGTCTACAATTTTTGAGAAGTCGTCTGCTTCAGAGATAAAATGTGCTATTTAGTATGTATTTTGATGTGCTGAATTCAAATATGACAATTAAAACAACTGATTGGCTACTGTTTCTAAGATATTTAAGCTTTTACATTTTATGTCTGTATATTGTGTAGATAGTAGAGTTTTAATCATAAATTGTAAACCTAGGTCTTTTCATGTGTTTATGGTTGCTTTACATGATACATAAACAGGACAGGTGAAATAGTAACACTTTAAAAATCAGCAAAGGGGTTATATAAATAAAATTTATTATGAAACAAAAGGCAAAAAACTATTATGTACATAGTTTAGTCCTATTCAGTGTCTACTCAGCACTTCTTGGCTTGTCTCTTGTATTCATTAAATGGAGCATCTCTTGTCACTGTCCAGCAATAGCCTGCAAGCATTGATGGGCTCCATTTGCCCTGATAGCGTTTCTCCATTGTTGCAATGTCGTGGTGAAATCGCTCGCCGTGCTCATCGCTCACTGCTCCGCAGTTCGGTGGAAAAAAATCTAGATGAGAGTGCAAAAAATGTATCTTTAGTGACATGTTGCAACCAAGGCTTTTGTATGCCTTGAGGAGGTTTTCCACCAATAACCTGTAGTTGTCTGCCTTGTTGTTTCCGAGAAAATTTATTGCCACTAACTGGAAGGCTTTCCATGCCTTTTTTTCCTTGCCACGCAGTGCATGGTCAAATGCATCATCTCAAAGAAGTTCACGAATCTGAGGACCAACAAAGACACCTTCCTTTATCTTAGCTTCACTTAACCTTGGAAATTTTCCACAGAGGTACTTGAAAGCTGCTTGTGTTTTGTCAATGGCCTTGACCAAGTTCTTCATCAGACCCAGCTTGATGTGTAAGGGTGGTAACAAAATCTTCCTTGATTCAACAAGTGGTGGATGCTGAACACTTTTCCTCCCAGGCTCCAATGACTGTCGGAGTGGCCAATCTTTCTTGATGTAGTGGGAATCTCTTGCACGACTATCCCATTCGCAGAGAAAACAGCAGTACTTTGTGTATCCAGTCTGCAGACCAAGCAAGAGAACAACAACCTTCAAATCGCCACAAAGCTGCCACTGATGTTGGTCATAGTTTATGCACCTCAAAAGTTGTTTCATGTTGTCCTCGGTTTCCTTCATATGGACTGCATGACCAACTGGAATTGATGGCAAAACATTGCCATTATGCAGTAAAACAGCTTTAAGACTCGTCTTCGCTGAATCAATGAACAGTCTCCACTCATCTGGATCGTGAACGCTGTTGAGGGCTGCCATCACACCATCGATGTTGTTGCAGGCTACAAGATCACCTTCCATGAAGAATGGGACAAGATCCTTTTGACGGTCACGGAACATGGAAACCCTAACATCACCTGCCAGGAGATTCCACTGCTGTAGTCTGGAGCCCAAAAGCTCTGCCTTACTCTTGGGTAGTTCCAAATCCCTGACAAGGTCATTCAGTTCACCTTGTGTTATGAGGTGTGGTTCAGAGGAGGAGGATGGGAGAAAATGTGGGTCCTGTGACATTGATGGTTCAGGACCAGAAGTTTCATCCTCTTCCTCTTCCTCGTCTGACTCAAGTGAGACTGATTCTGGTGCATCAGGAACCGGCAGTCCTTCTCCGTGGGGTACTGGGCGTATAGCTGATGGAATGTTTGGATAATGCACAGTCCACTTTTTCTTCTTTGACACACCTTTCCCTACTGGAGGCACCATGCAGAAGTAACAATTGCTGGTATGATCTGTTGGCTCTCTCCAAATCATTGGCACTGCAAAAGGCATAGATTTCCTGTTCAACCACTGGCGAAGATTTGTTGCACAAGTGTTGCAGCATATGTGTGGGGCCCACCTCTTGTCCTGATCTCCAGTTTTGCAGCCAAAATAAAGGTGATAGGCTTTCTTAACCATAGTGGTTATACTGCGCTTTTGTGATGCAAAAGTCACTTCACCACAAACATAGCAGAAGTTATCTGCACTGTTCACAAAAGTACGAGGCATCTCTGCTCACTTTGGCTAAACAGAAATGTGTCCCTTTGCAAAATCAAATTGTGACAAATAAGAGAGCACGAGACTGTATGATTTCTAGAGCTGATATAGGGCAATTTGTTCAGCAGAGTGATGTAAGCTTCGTTACGATTGCATCATCCATGACTTCTAGGAATAACATGATGCAATTCATATCATGTATGACGCAATACCAGCTTCAGATTGCATCATTCATTGTTTTGCCTAAAAAGCAAGTACTGTCCAAACGCAGTCATAGATGTATTCATAGATCCAGTCAAAGATGTATTTTAGTCATTTCTGGTTTAAATTGAGATCCCTTCCCTTTATAACTCACTTATCCTCCGCCATTCCCAAGTCAAGGGTCGTATATACTGACCCAATAGCATGTCTTGAAAACTAGAGCCAATCAACAATTTTAAGCATCATTTCCATTCTCAGTGACCCAGAATTAGTAAAGTTTGACTACATTTATTTCAGAAGCATTTTGGCTGTAGAGCAGTGTAATCGGTCATTCATAGAATCATAGAATATCAGGGTTGGAAGGGACCTTAGGAGGTCATCTAGTCCAACCCCCTGCTCAAAGCAGGACCAATCCCCAATTTTTACCCCATATACCCAAATGGCCCCCTCAAGGATTGAACTCACAACCCTGGGTTTAGCAGGCCAATGCTCAAACCATTGAGCTATCCCTCCCCCCATTCCAGCAATGTGAAGTGAATTGAGTCGATAAAATGATGGATTTCTTTGGGGATCAGATGCAAAGTATTTTAGCTCCCATTCAGGAACGTGCTTAAACAGATGCTTTAAAATTAAACACGTGCTTCAGTGTTCTCTTTTATCGAAGCCTTAGTTAGGATTTACCCTGGAGGTGGTTCAGTTGGATTCAATTTGTAATTGTTTTGTTGGTCCTTTCATTTTCTTTTTGAGTTTCTACCTTAAAAATTAGGTGGTGCTCTTTTTCTTAGTGTTATGTGGCCTTCTGGTTATCATGGGATCGTCACTTTCTCCATTGTATGGTGCCTGGAACTGTTGTAGGAGCAGCAGTGATCTGTATGCTATGCATAACTTGATACTCAAAAGGTCTGTTACACTTCCCCCTGCATTTTGTCTCCTATCCCTCTTTGAATACCTGTGAAGTGGCTTTCCCCCTCCCTCTCCCTCCTGGAATGCTTGTGGGATGAATGGGCTGTTTAAACAGCTGGAAGATAAGAAATGCTCCAAGGTAGCCAAGGTGTCTGGAACTCTAATTAGGCAGTGATCACACACCCAATGCATGGACACTGCATGGACACTGCCCGAGGTGGAGTGTGACCAACCAGACGCGGCCAAGTCATCTCTAGTCGCAGGCCATGAGGAGCTGGTCCTTAAAAGGGGAAGGGGCCATGTGCTCAGAACTCACAAGCTTGTACCTCCATGAAGGCCCTTTGCCCGGACCGCCTGGCCAGTGGTCCGCTGCATTGCATTCCATCGTGCCTCGGGAAGACTTACCTTCATCACATCATCCATTGCTGCGCTGTGGGACACTTACCTTGAAGGATCCTGACATCTCCACTGCCGTGCCTGTCCTTGGAGTGTGAGTATGCGAGTGTGAGTGTGACCCCCCCCCCTTCTTTTGAACTTAGCTATCAGTGTAATAAATGTGCTGCTTTCTGCCAAACTCTGGCGGGTCGTTAGTCCTCCCTAAGCTTACTAGCTGTCCCAATTTCTGGTAACAGGAACAATGAAGCCCTAACTTGCTAGCACAATATAAATATTAAATAGCGATACAATGTTGGTCTTAGTCCAGGAGTTACTTAAACTTTAAACATAGAAAAAAGCAGATGTTCTCTTTTTTTAATTAATGCACCAGAAAAGCCTCTTAAGAAGGTGCTAAGGTTATCATTTTTGCCCGTAATTCTGACCGTGTCATTCCCACCCCCACCCTCTTCAATCTTCCACTGGTTTCCCTTTTTCCT
Organism: Macrochelys suwanniensis; assembly: GCA_033296515.1. NCBI lineage: Eukaryota > Metazoa > Chordata > Testudines > Chelydridae > Macrochelys > Macrochelys suwanniensis. The sequence goes on along the minus strand of CM065775.1, from coordinate 239,684,872 downwards.
CTGCATCAAGTTCAAGGTTCTTGTCTTCCCCTTCAAAGTTCTTCCCAACTCTGCTCCTCACTGCTTACCCAGAATTTTCTTTTATCGCTCTGCCCTCTCCTCTCCACCACAGATGCTAGCCTGCTCTGCCCATTGGTTCATTCCTCCCATAACCATCTTCACACCTTCTGCCATGCTGCCCTTTGTGTGTGGAATGCTATTCTTGAATTGATCTGTAGGCCACTACCCTCTTCTCTTTCAAACCACCTCAAAAGCACAGCTTTTTAGATGCCTACCCAAAAAAAAAAAAAAAAAAAAAAGCCAACTAGTACTGAATAGGTTGAGGAGTAGCTGAGTGTATTTATTAAATAATAAAAGGAAAAAAAAACCTACCTTGCCAACATCTACCCTTGTAATCTAGTGTCTGGTTGCTTGATGGTGCTTTATTATTATAGGTGTAAAGAAGGAACAGCACAATTTTGAACTATTACAGATATAAAAGTATCTGAAATGTGATTTTTTTTTCCTCCAAATATCCATTCCCAGAATATGGAGTAAGCAAAAAAAAAATCAATATTTTGTGCTAATGGCAAATTAAACAAATATGAAGAAATAAATTGTTCCTGTTTCTTGTATTACAAAATTATTTTGTTTGCACAGTATCTGTATACATTATAAACAATTAATAATGTTTGTTTTTCTTGTGCTTTTTTGGCAGATCGTTCCCGAGAAGCCTTGGAGCAATTAGTTGGACCAAATAAAATTAAGCAAGTGACATGGACTGTTTACTGATTTTTATATAAAGTTCCCAGATGGTACAGCTTTTTCAGGAAACAACCATCTCGGGGGAACAGCTTTCTCTCTGGTAACCACTGTCTTTTGTAATACCAGATTCTTTCATTCTTTGTTTCTACTAGAGCGCTCTCTGTCAGCATCCAAGTGCTTTCATGTCTTAGGTGTGCATGTCAATATCCTGTTAAATGATATTTCCTGTAATTAAAGCAATGCCTCTCTTTACATCACAAGTCTGATCATCTTTTTGGGTGAAAAACGCAGTTCACACCAATTTAACAAGAATAATTTATTTTAAAACTTTTATGAAAAAATTTAGAGCAGTATATTGCCACCTTAATTATAGCACAAAGCATATGCAAAACAGATAAAGCAGGAGAGGATCAGAGAGTGATCAGTTCCCTAGTCCTAGTGAATAGTAGGCTGTTTCTTTCATTACCAGGGCCAGACAAGTTTGGTCTTTTGGGCAGGGTTCTGTGTTGCTCCAATCATTCTTAACAGTTCACATCCTTTTATAAGCTTACATAACCCCTACAGCACGCATGCCCATATCTAATCACTCTTTTCCTTTGTCCATATTTAATATATTTCATGCTGTGTACATGCTTCATTTTATACAAAACACCATTCTAATTGGTTCCTTCAAATATATCATATGCAGTTCATGCTTAATAAACACATTATCTTGCCCATTCACCTTATCCAGACGTTTCCTGTTAATCTCAGTGTATCTGCTCTTGTGCCCTTGATGATTTGGGGGCACAGTAGTTTGTTTTTCTCAAGCATCCTATTATTTGATATTTTGCAAGCATCCATTTTTCTTTACTTTTAGTTAATACACACTGACAATTTAAAACAAATGTTCTAGTAAACCAGATACTATGCTAACATTCAACAACTAAATTATCCACTCTTAATAAAGGCCACAGAACTTAACATTATAATTACATATTATTCTTTAACCTTGCCAAGGGGTTGGTTCACTTAACAATAGACCTTATCTTAGCAATAGGCCCTTTGTCCTAGTGGTCAGCAGGTTTGGGCTTGCCTTAACTCTTACTTAATATATGTAGTTAATATGACCCTCCAATGTTTTGATTCTCCAAAAGTATTTCATTAAGAAAATAGTTTAAAATTATTATTTGTATTACAGTAATGCCTTGGGGCCCCAGGCAAGAATCAGTAATGCCTAGCATCCCATTACACTAGATATTGTACAGACATTGTAAAAAGGCAGTTCCTACCCTAGAGAGCTTGCCTGCAAACACTTAGCTTTATGCACTTGTGGTTCCATTTGAAGTCCCAAGTATAAAGTTAAGCACATGCATAAGTGTTTGAAGGATTGGGACCGAAATCTATGACTAGATACAGCAGGTGGATAGAAGAGGTGACAGTAAGGGAAAGTAATAGTAAAACAAACATGTTCTGCATAATAAACAGTAGTCACAGTTTGCCACCTGCTTAGCTGCTGTTTTCCACAGGCCCAGCAATGTTTACCTTGAGGTATTATTCCTTGAGATATGTTTCATGCTGCTCTTTTTGGCATTGATTTGAGCTTATTTGGTTTTTTATAAACCCAAAAGCACAGCACATATGCAGTTAAATGTGAAGTTGGCTTGAATCAAGAATAACTCCGCTGAGGATCAATTGAGTTACTCTGTTTAAAAAACTGGTGAGAGATCAGGATCAGGCTCCAGTAGTATGTATGTTTGAGTAAAATGTGTTGAACTGTCAAAGTAGTATCCTTAGGACAGGGTGGTGTCCTCTAAGGAGACTTTGCTCATCTCGACGTGCAGGCATTTGTATACAGTACAAGTTAACAAAATATCACTACGTCAAACACTAGAAGTGGTTGATAGAAGACCATAACAGATCTGCATGCAAAATTTAAAAGTGAATATAAGTTGCATCTTCTTTTAACATGATGCCATGGCCCACTATGACAACAAAGAACGGTGAGTAATTTCAAATCAAACCTATTGTGAGATTCGCAGCATTTCTGTCCACTGGAAAGGAATGTCTTTCCCCCTTTGCAGATTGCTGCTCCTCTGTTTGAAGCTTTGAGGAGCTCCCATCTTTGGTGGCTTTTCACTGCCATCCTGGGGTTCTATATAACAGCTTTCTTCCCTGGCTCAATAGCTGGAAGAATAGCAGCCTCACAGCAGTTAGTGCTCCTTACTGCAGCTGCTCATTCTTCTAGGGCGTACTGCTTTATGCAAGCAGAGATGGACCGATCTTTGTGCCTTGCTGGTTATCATGGCTGCTGAACCGCTACATCAGTGGTGGGCAAACTGCGGCCCATGGGTCACATGCAGCCCGTCAGGGTAATCCACTGGAGGGCCGCGAGCCAGTTTGTTACATTGACCGTCTGCAGGCACGGCCACCCGCAACTCCCAGTGGCTGCGGTTCACTGCTCTAAATGCTGCAACCTAATCTGGTGTAAACCAATACACAAAGGATGTATTGCAAGGCAACTCTAGTGCACATCCCTCCCCATCAGGGAGTATGGTGCCCAGACCAATGCCAGGAATCCCATCTGGCAGGGCAATAAAGTATCAGTAGGCCCCAAAATGGGAAGAAACTAATTTCCAGGGTTGGATACTTAAACTCATATGCCTATAGAGCCCTAAATGTAGATTTAGATGTCAAATGACTTAGCTAGAGTGGAGATTTCCCCCAATTATAGCCGTCAGTGTCCAGCCAGGAGGATAGCTGCATTAGTGCAAATAGCAACTTTACCTGTTTACACTAGTAGGGGGGTTTTCACCCGTGCAGCTATCCAATGGCTGTAATTAGAGCAAATCCGCACTGTGCACAAGGCCTTCGTGTTGATTTTGATGAATAAATAGGGATTTAGGCGACCAAGTTTGAAAATTGTTCCCTCAGTTACATATAAGCGAGTTATTGAACTGAACATGGTTTTCCATAACCTGTGTAACTAACACATTACACAGGAACAGAGATCAGTGATTACACTATAAAATACTTGTGTGTACAAATGTTGGTGCTTTGTGGGGGGGAATGGAAACCTAGCCTACTGTCTGCAGTTATATGAAGATTTGGTTTAATATTCATATTCTATTTTGTCTCTAGTTGTTGTTACTTATGGTAAGTTTTGTTGGGTTATGCACTTCGGAAAAAACTGCAAAAAAAATTGTGTTGTACTGAAAACTAAATCCTTTAAATTAGATGGGCTGGATAGATAATTTTTAAAAGTTTGCATAAGTGTATTGACATCTTTCTATACTTCCAAGCTGTTGAAAGCAGTTCAGAATCATAGAAATGTAGGGCTGCAAGGGAGGGACCTTGAGAGTTCATGAAGTCCAGCCCTTGGGCTGTGGCAGGACCAAATAAACCTACACCATCCCTGACAGGTATCTGTCCTGTTACCCGGGGTTCTTTCAACCCAAAGCTCTTGGTAACTTTTACTCTGTGCGAGGTGGGGTCAGGAAATAAATCAGGAGAGACACGGCCATCCGACCGATAGATGGCTGGCACAAACAGGACAACACAACACAAAGTTTCACTTAACGCTAAACTTTACTTACTCTCAAGCACTTACACACGTCCGCAACAGGTTAGTAAAACACCCCCAACCCTTGCTTACCAATGCTGAGTGTGGCTCTCGAGTGACACAGCGGGAGGCTTCCAGTGGCCTAATCTTCCGTCTGCTAGTGGGGACCGCAAGATGTATCTATAGGGAGAGTCCAACTACCTCCAACTTTTCCCCTTATCTATACATTAGTAATAGAATGACATGTCCCTTAAAGAAAACTTGTTAAGTAAGCAGTTTCAATGGTCAGCAAGTGGTTCCTTCTGATTATTGATTAACCAGGTGTGGGTTTTTCCAGAGTTTGCAGCCTTGAGGCTCCAATAGACATTCCTGGGGCACATCCTGCTCTTCTAAAACGTATGTATCAGCAACTTCAACACAATTCTTATCAGGAAGGATGCAGGGTCAAGCTGCCCTTTCTGTGACACCCAAAACTCCCTCCCCTCCTGCCTTGGTCAAGCTGAGACTGCTGAATGGCCAATTTACAGCCTGCTGACTTGGCTGCTTTTAGCAATAAGCCATAGTGGTTTCTGGCACTTTACTGGTTTGCTGACATCTCCCCGTACAGTTCCCCTCCTTAAAGGTCACCTTTCACACAAGGGGGCCTTTACATGATCGCAGTCACACGTTTCCTGGATGCACCCGAGTTGAGATCCAACGAAAGCTCAAGGCTCTCAGCCGAGACCGAGCAAATGGTCTTGTTGGCATCCCATACTTAGCACACCAGCATAGCAAGTGACAAGTGATCACCTTAGCATCCTTTCCTATTTGAGGGAGGGGCAACAAGTTCGATATGTTCCCTTCCCGGGGATACGAGTGCCGGTGGCAGAAACCACTGACTCATCTGTCGGGGGACTTGCAATTGCCGGATTTTGCACCAGGTCCAGCATGTCATCAGGCGGGTAACAAAAACCACTACTATTTGGCACCCCAAGATTGCTATGATGGGTGTTGGGCCAAATTCAGGACGCCTGTGCCAGTGGGGGACCATCCCAATAACACTTCCCACCAGTGGTGTGACAGGACCTGACCAATTCTTGCAAATACCTGTTTAATTTCATTGCCATTATGATGCACGGTAACCATGACTCTGTGCCCTTCCTGTTTTACAGTATATTGCTGGTTCTGTAAATCAGGGTGTACAAGCAATGTTTGTAGAGCAGTTAAATCCATTCCAAGGGGCACAGGTGTCACAATGGAATAAAAAGTATAAGACACTTTTAACTGACTATATTTAAATTTGGGTACATGAAATTCAAAATCACATCCCTTGATTGCTACAATATGACAGAAACGTTTATTCTCATAAGGATTATGATTTACTTTATGCACAAAATTAACAAGAAAAGTAGGACACCAACTTCTAAGACATACACGATTTCCTAGATACACAAACACAGAATTGTTACTTACATATGGGTTAATAGCATTTTCCTTCCATTACTTCCAAACATACATCCTGAGGTTGGAGGGCATGTTTGTTACATTCATATCCAATTCCAGATTTCTCTAAACAGGCTCCCAATTCTACTGTTTTCCATTTTGGATCATCTTTCACCACCCACACCCTGTGATCGATAGGTTCCATTATGGTCTGATTAATATTGAGGCCTAAAGCCACAAGGGGAGAGACCCCTTTTATTTCTGCTAGGGACAGTAGCAAAACAAAGACCATGATTTCCTCTGACTCTTGATTATAGGTGAAATTACCATTTTCCACCAGGCCTGTAACTCTCTTTCAGTTTGGGTGGAATTTTTCCAAATGATGCTTCTGATTTCTACTGGGAGCACCCCATTCATACCATCACGGATCATATCTTTTACTACTTGCATTTCCATACCTGCCATAGCTAAAGAAGTGCTAGCTTGCAGAGTGCCAACAGCCTGCAAGAGGTGGCGATGGTCTTCCTCTTGGGTTTTTCCCCATTCCTCTAAGATATTTGCTACTTGGAATTGCAGAGAGCTTAATTGCTCAAATGATACCCTAATAGGCATAGCCAAATCTTTTATGTGAGCTCCCATTGCATTCATCTTGTTGGCAAGCACCTCCTCATTAATGCTGTTAAGGACTGCTCCTCCCGTTCTAATTGCTCCGCATAAGTCTCTTTTTACTCTTCTGCTTTGCCTGCTAGAATTTTTTGGTTTGGGAATATTGTGTGTTTCCATCCAATTTTCCCAACCTTCAAATAAGGGCGGAACAAATTGCTTAAGGGGCTCTATCACGAAGACCTTTGTCAAGCTTAGGTCTAGAATGACCTTTTTGAGGGAAGAGAGTAGGGTCCAGCACCAATTGCTTTTTGACATTGGTTCGGACAACATAGGGACCGATTACATTGGTGACTGGTGGGTCCAGAACCCAAACATTGCAACTTCTCACACCACGAGGCCCTCGCAGAAGCCATTTTCCTGTCATGCTAACCCGCATGTGGATAATTTCCTCACTAGCACACCATATTAACTGCTGCTGCTCTCCACATCACGGAGACAGGAGCTCCTCTGTGAGCGACCACTGGTTCCTGCTGGAACAGGACAGGAGGATCTTCCATTCCCCTCCTGGTGTGACTATTGGCAATTCTGTTTTTTCAAAATTTGTCTGCTTCCCAGTGAGGTAGACGGCATGTTCTAATTTAAATCAGACTGTTTAGTTTCCAGGGGCTGTTTTCTCAGGCAGGTCAGTCCACAGGCTGCGCACATCTAGGTTGGTTACAATTATGCAGCATCCTGTTTGTTCCCACCCAACGACAGCCTGGGTGTATTTTCCAATTCCTCTCACCAATAAATCTGCTCTCCCGGGCCAAAAAGGGGAAGGGAATATTATGGTATGCATGAGGATAGTGATGTTTCCACCAGTCATTCTGGGATTCTTTAGCCGCCAAGTGGACTACCATTTACAGTCCAACCATTATACATGTTGATTCCCCACTCATTCTGACTGTGATGTTTATTTTGTTCAAACCTTTTAACCTCATGGAAGTGGAGTTGTATCCATCTGTGGATCCAAGAAGATGGAGGCTTTCCCCTGAGACATATGCGGGACTTTGAGCAATGTTGAGGGTATTGTTTATTTCACACTCCAGTATCCTCCATGCGTGGTTCTCCCATGTCTCGATCATGACGGCTTTTGGTGCACCAACATCAGAAGCGTAGACCCACAGACATAAGAATCCAGATAGCAACATACACAGCCAGGATTACATTGCAGGCAGGGCTGTTGGACATCCCCCGTCAAAAGGGAGGGAGTGGTAAAGTGTTTTAAAAGCTAATATTTATTCAGGCTCACTGATGTCTGAATCATGTTTCTCCCAATCTGGGAGTACCTGGGCCTGACGCTGGGCTCCAAACATTTGCCCATGAATGATTATGCTCTCCTCCTTCAGAAACCAAAAATAGGCATCCATCTGGTCTAAGACTCACTGGGATGGTTTCCCTTCCATCGTTTTAGGCACTTTACTGGTTTGCTGACATCTCCCCGTACAGTCCAACCTGTTTGTAAAAACCTCCAGTGATGGGGATTCCACAACTCCTCTTGGAAACACATTCTAGAGCTTAACTACCCTTATAGTTAGAAAGTTTTTCCTAATATCTAATCTAAATCTGCCTTGCTGCAGATTAAGCCCATTATATCTTGTCTTGCCTTCAGTGGACATAGAGAACAATTGATTATTGTCCTCTTTATAGCAGCCCTTAACATATTTGGAGAATGTTATCAGGTTGCCCCTCAGTCTTCTTTTCTCAAGACTAAGTGTGGCCAGGTTTTCATCCATTTGTCATAAACTTTCTATCATTTTTGTTACTCTGCTCTGGACTCTCTCCAGTGTGTCCACATCTTTCGTGAAGTGTGGCGCCCAGAATTGGACAAAATTGCTCCAGCTGAGATCTCATCAGTGCTGAGTAGAGCAGGCCAATTACCTACCACGTCTTACATATAACAATCCTGTTGATACACCCCAGAATTATACCAGCCTTTTTGGCAGCTGCATCAGCTTGTTGACTCTCATTCAATTTGTGATCCACTATAACCCCAGAAGTTAAAATCGCCCATTACCATCGGGTCTTGAGTTTTGGATATTTCTGTTATTTGTTCTAGAACTGCCTCATCCACCTCCTCTTCCTCATTTGGTAGTCATTTGACAACCCTACCATGACATCATTTTTAACCTCTTTTTAACCTTTATTTTTACCTCTTTTATCTTTAACCAGAGACTCTCAACTGGTCTGCCTCCCACCTTCTTCTGGACCTCAGAACAAGTGTATATGTTCTTGATGTATAATGCTACACCAGCTCCCTTTTTACTCTGCCTGTCCTTGAACAAGCTCTACCCCACTATACCAATATTCCAGTCATGAGATTTATCCCACAAAGCCTCTGTGATGCCAATTAAGTCATAATTTAGCTTATGTACACTAATACTTCCAGTTCTTCACATTTATTCTACATACTCCTTGCATTTGTGTATGGACATTTAAGATGTTGAGCAGCTTCCTCCACTGATTTTCCAGCTTCTCGTTGAAGTCTGTTTTTGAAGTTTTTCTGTTGCAAAATTGCCACCTTTAAGTCTGTCACTGAGTGATTAGAGAGGTTGAAATGTTCTCCTACTGACTTTTGAATGTTATGATTCCTGTTGAACTTGAATTGATATTCAAACTAGATACCATCAACTCAGGGTTGAACAGAGCCTGTGAATGGCTTGGCCATTACGTTAATTGAATGTATTTCCCTTAAGTTAACTATCCTCACTCACACCTTTGTGTCAACTGTCCGAAATGGGCCATCTTGTTTATCACTTCAAAAGTTTTTTTTTTTCCCCTGCTGATATAGTTCCTCTTAATTAATTAGCCTCTTAAAGTTGGTATAGGCACTTCCACCTTTTCATGTTTCTCTGAATGTCTAAATATCTGCTCACTGTATGTTCCATTCCATGCGTCTGATGAAGTGGGTTCTAACCCACGAAAGCTTATGCTGAAATAAATTTGTTAGTCTCTAAGGTGCCACAAGTAATCCTGTTCTTTTTTTTTTTATGACCCTATTGTAATTTTCTAAGTCCCACCAACATCTAACCCTCCATTAACATCACCTTTTTTATATATTTACTTGTGGGCTTTTGTCATCTGCCCCCTTTGAACCTAGTTTAAATTTCTCACTAGGTTGGTGAGTCAGTGCACAAAGATGCTCTTCCCTTTCTTGGTCAGGTGGCCCGTTTCTTCCCAGAACAACCTTGCATGGTCGAGCAAGCCATAGCCCTCCTTTTGACACCATCTAAACAGCCATGCATTCATCTTCAGGATGGGTGTGTCCTTGCCTGGGCCCTCACCCTCACCTGGGAGGATGGACAAGAATACAACCTGCACCCTTGATCCCTTCTGTCTAGCTCCCAAAGACCTGTAGTCACTGTTGATCTGCTCAGGGACAGACCTGGCACTATCATTAGTACCCAGGTGGATGAGCAGCAGTGGGTAGCAATGGGGGAGCCGCAGCAACCTTTCCATAATATCTCAGACACAGGCTCCTGGCGGGCACCACACCTCCCAGAACAGCGTGTCAGGTTGGCAGATGCTCCCACCGCAGATAGCATGGTTATCAAAATGACACGTATTTTCACCGCTTTTTTTAAACTTGCAGTAATCACTGTGTGGAAGCTTGAAACGGAAGTCCATTTCCTGCTGCAATCATTGTTCCTCCACTGCACTTGCACAATAGTTTTATTATCGTAAGGTTGCTCAACAGTGCTAGGCTTTCTTTGGAAATATCAGATTCCCCTTCTAGTTGGTATGGCCTAAGGTGACCAGATGTCCCGATTTTATAGGGACAGTCCCGATTTTTGGGGTCTTTTGCTTATATAGGCTCCTATTATCCCTCACCCCGTCCTGATTTTTCACACTTGCAGTCTGGGCACCCTAGTATGGCCACTGAATCTTACTCATTGATCGGGTCCCGTCCTTGGAGACACTGAAGATACTGAGGCACTACTCTACACGACCGCGCTATATCACCACAGCTGCTCCGATGCATAATTACTCCAGCTCATCGAGGGGCAGAAGCTATGTCAGCGGGAGAGTGTCTCCCACCGATATGGCATGGTGTGGACACCACTTTACATTGGTGTAACTTGCGTCGCTCAGGGGGGTTGCTTTTTACACCCCTGAGCAACTTAAGTTACATCTACTTAAGCGGTAGAGTAGACAAGCCCCTAAAGCTGTCAGGAAGGGGTGTAGCCTACAGGTTTAAGCTGCTGGCTTGCTTTATAGGGTTAATTTGCTGTCTTACTTTATTATATTTTGCCTTCATTTACTAGTCTGATGTTTGTTTTATTGTATTTGGCTTGTATTTTTGTATTGAATTATTCTGTTTCTCTGTAATGCAAGGAACTTACAGGCCTGTATCCTGCATGATTATCTTAAGGAAGTTAACATAAGTATGGTTAAGTAGGCTTGTGACCTTTGGCATATATAAATGGCCTAACTGTCACCTTTTTTAGATTTTGGGGAACTAGACATGTTTACCTAAGAAAATCGAGGCTTAATGGTGACCACAGAATACACTGCAGAAACACGGAAGTAACAAACAGAAATCAGTTCAGGCAAGATGTAACAGGTTTTGAGAATGAGCTAATTTGACTCTTCAGCTCTATTATTCACCATCAATCTCGAGCATTGAGGAACCTGGACCATCAGACTCAGTTGGCATGCCAGGGATGAGGTTGGTCCTTTGTCTCTTACCACCAGGTCTCCAAGGAAGGGTGTGGGTATGCTAATCTAGGAACTTCGATAAGGGATGATACCACAGGTACTCCCAGAACTGTACTATTCCCTTTTGGTTCTGTGGTTTGGAATTTTGATAACCTTTTCACTTATTTTAATGTAAGTCTCTAAGGCTGTTTTGTCCTCAGCGTGAGTGTTCTTGCCATAAACCCCAAGGGTCCTCGATATAGAAGGCAGTGTAGCCTGATTCTTGAACAAGAACCTTATTATCCAGGGGCGGCAGGTTTGTATAATTTTTGGTGGTGCCCAGAATGGGTCCAAGTCCCACCCCCACCCCCACATACACACACCTACCTAAGGGTCTGGGAGGGAGTTTGGGTGCAGGAGAGGTGAGGGGTCAGGCTCTGGGAGGGAGTTTGGGTATGGTGTGCAAGGGGTTGGGGTGCAGGAGGGGGCGGGCTCTGGGAAGGAGTTAAGGTGTGGGGTGTGGGCTCTGGGCTGGGACAGGGGGGTGGGGTGCAGAAGGGAGTGTGGGGGTGGGATCTGGGAGGGAGTTTGGGTGTTGGGCTCTGGGCTGGGGCATGGGGTTGGGGTGAGGGAGAGGGTGAGGGGTGCGGTGCTTATCTCAGGCAGCTCCCGAAAGCGACCCACACCCCTCTCTGGCAGCGGCTCCTAGGTAGGGGGAGCGGGGGGGGGGGGCGTCTCTGCATTCCACTGCCCCCAGGCACCGCCCCTGCAGCTCCCATTGGAGCAGTTCCCGGCCAATGGGAGCGGCAGAGTCAGCACTTGGGGCGGGGCAGCACACTGAGACACCACCCCCTCCTCCAGGGATGTGCCTTAGCTACCTTAGCCCCGCTGCGCTGCCGGTGGTAGCAGCGGCGGGCGGGGACTCCTGGGGCTGGGAGACGCTCTGGGGGAGGCGCGTGGGGGCCCTGAATATTCCTGGAGCCTGGGCACCACGGGCCCATATAACTTGCCACCACTGTTGTTATCTTCTGGTCAGATCAACTGGAGAGCCTATAACAATATACTAACCTCTAAAATCAGGCAACAGGTGTCAGACGTGGTCCTCGAGACTGCCCCTTCATCTCTGGCCAGAAGTTCCTGCCTCTGCAGGATCTATGCAAGGCAGCACTTGTATGCTGATAAAGTGATTCTTCTGACATAAGAATTTGCCAGCTCCTCACCAATAAAAGAGGGAAAACATAAGTTCTTACCAGTTGCAGAATTTAAATTTGGCAAACCTTAGCAGCTGCAGACTTCAAAGGTCCAATCTAGAAAGGCAGGCTGGGAAAAAAGTTCCTAGAAAAGAAGTGTCGTGCCAAGATACAGTAAGATTAAAAGTCACAGTTTATAAAATGGTGGCTTGTCCTGGCAATGAGTGTTGGGCAACAAAGAAGAAATGTGAATGTTGAGAGGGATGAGTGGGGAAAGCAAGGAAGACCACGTGAGGAATGTATATGAGAGAGACAGGCTCAAAGTAATATCCATAAATGAAAAAATGTGGGGGGGGGGGGCGCGGCGGTGCAGGCTCAGTAGGTCTGGTCATGCAAAGTGCAGCCGTGCCAACTACATAGGTGAGAGAGTTCAAAAGATCAAGACTGAAAGAAAAAGACAGAGGCCGACCCATGAAGAAGTGGTGGCTGTCATAAAGGAAGACTGGATAGCATGCAGTACGATACAGGATATGGCACTGAACAGAGCACTTCAGAGGAAGAGGATTCATAAAGCAGACCCCATTTGATGGGATTAATGCAAGGAAGTAGTAGTGATGTCATGCCTAAAGCCACGTTACCACAGGTCAATGGGAGAGTTCATTTAAAAGAGGAACACAATTTACCAACACTCCCAAGACATGGTGCTCCCATTTTTCTACTTTCAGCCTTAGCACAATCCAGAAGACGTGTGTAACAAGGCCGGTCTTCTCTCCAGCTTGTTTAGGATCCACTGCCACGCCCACAGGCTCTTTTGGGGCCGTTTTATTGACCAAACGTAAAACAAAAAACAAGCAAGCCTAATTCCTCAGTTCACCCTGGGCTACAATCCCCAGGGGACTTTTCCCCTTCACTACTCAAGCTTTCACTGTCTCTCCTCACAGGGGACTCTGGCAGTCTTGCTGCTTCCTGCAGCTTTTAGCTCTGACTTACCTGATGTCTCTTTCTCAAGCCCAAGTGCCTTCTTTTAAAACCTAATATGGGCCAGTTGATGCAGCACAGATGCACTGGTCTTAAAAGGGCTAGTCAGTGATGCACTGTTTGGACGTCTGCAGCGCTATTAACATGTACATCTACAGGACTAAGCTATTTTTATTCTCATGAATACGTCCTAGTTGCAGAGGACAGAAAGCTCACAAGAACGCTATATCCACCTGGATATGCATAACTGAATTACACACAGGAAGGAGATTTAAATCCCCCAGAGGAACGGCAGGCACATGCTGCTGGATAAAACTGTCACTTCTTGGGACAAAATAGCCTCATAATTAGCAAAGGAAATTTGTGAAGCAGCCAGATAGTTCAATACACGTATCTTCACCAGACATTGAAAACTAGATTCTTATCCACTGGTGCAGCGGTAAGCAGGAACATTATGTGGTAACCCACTAAGCTACATGCCACTACACTGAATTTCTATTATCCTCTCCCCATTTATCTTGATATTTTATTTGGTTACATCCTGTTCAGCCTTTGAACATGCATACTTAACTTCCATTGGCTTCAATGGGGCAGGGCAGGGGACATCTGCACATCTCAGGGTGGAATTTGCCTGTAAGGCTTCTCTCAAACTATGGGCCAGATTCTCAGCTGGAGTGAATTGGTGTAGCTGTGTGGACTTCAGTGGTGCTACAGCAGTTTGCCCCAGCGGAGGATCTGCCTCATTTTCCAATGTTCCATTTTCATACTTTATAAACACAGAACATATTTCTTTTTTTTAAAGACCATACTTCTTCTAAATCCAGTGTCCGCAGCTTTTGAAGAAACGGAGAGGTCAGGGCTGGTAACTCCAGACAATGCTTGAGGTTAATCCATTGTTTTCTTGCTTAGTGGATTCAGGAAGTGAATATTCTACCACTTTGTGCAATTGACCGTGAATGCGGTGCCCTAAGAACTGAGGTCTCCCGGGGTCACCAATTAGCACTTTAGTTCCATGAGTCCTGCTGCATTTCCTCAACCAGGGATGAAGACTGTTTGCAAGTTGTTCATCATAAAACATATCCCCCAAAACAATAAGGTCCCAGTTGTCCAGCTCTGTATCAATGATGTTCTTAGTTAGAATAGGGAAGGGCTTCACATTGTTCAGCTCACAATTTAATACCATGGCCATCCCTGCAACTGAGAACAAGCACAAAGTACATGAGAAGTGATTTAGAATTCTATACTTAAATGCCATCTGTAGTGGTAAACTCTTCTAATATTTTCACAAATTCTTTGTTTGGATAATCTCTTAAATATCAGTGTTATCCTACTAGGTATCTATATAGCCTTCATTAAGGTAGTAATTTAGTACCTCCCAATCACTGATAGATTTGAGTCTCATACCATCCCTGTTAGGTATTATCCCCATTTTACAGATTGGAACTGAGGGTCACAGAGCAGATGAAGTGACTTGCCCAAGGTCACACAGGAAATCTGTGGCAGAGCCAAGAACTGACCACCCCCCACTAGTGAAAGTCCCAGTTCAGTGCCTTTGCCACTAGACAATACTTCCTCCCTAGTCAACAAAGAATGTTAAGTAAATTTAATAAGAATAAATCAAATATAAAGGGTGCCAAGGGAAAACAATTAAAAATAAGATGTAAATTGCTGTTAGCCACATAATCAGAAAATAATTATTAAAACGTGTAAACAAGGGACAAATCATTCTTGGTGTAACTTTCCAGAAGTCAAAGTTACCCCAGGGATAGAGACAATATCAGTGTGGTTTATTCAAAAATAAAATCCATAAAATAAAGCTCATTAGTCTCTTTCCCTAAGTAAGGCAACTAAAAACACAGGCCAGTTGTCAAAATTGTGGGTGTACAACCCCTTAGAAAATCAGGTCACTCACTTAGGTGCTGAAATATGGATAAAGTGCATAAAAGTTAGGAATCAGGAGCTAAATGCTCAAAGGCGACTGGGCCCAATTTCAGAGGATGGGTACTCGGATCAGTCCTTTAAGGTTTCTCAAATTGGGCACCCCAAAACTGAGATACTCAAAATCAATCACTTTGAAAATAAATCAAGCCTTAAAGTATAAAAATGTAGTTTTAAATTCCTCTAGAAGTTGTGTGTGTTGGGGGGGTGGGGAGGCATGCGAGTGTAATCTTGCTCTAACTTTCATTTCTTGATGATTAAACTTTTTTTTGTTACAACTCCAAAGCAGTGTAATCTAGCAGACTGAAGAGTGTGGGGAACACTTTGGTAGTCATAATTAGCAGTCATCTTTCAAATATTAACTTGGATTATTTGCACATACTTTAGAAATCTAGTCTGGGTTTCTTTGACCTAAGTATGAAAAGAACAAATTGTTAAGGGCAAGACTTATCCCATCCTAGAGGTGATAAGCTGTTTCAAAACAGATATAAAATATTTGATTAAGATAATATAGAGATAAAAACCGAATAGACTGTTTTCAATAGAATTTGGAGAGAACAGACCTATTTCTTTACCAAAATGTATCAGCAAAGAAAGGTTCATAAATGCAAGTTAACCTGGTGACTGACCTCCTAGGTGAAGTCATTTAGCCGCTAATCAATGGTGTATACTGAGTGTTACACAAGGCTAAGTTCAGATACAGGACTGCTGCTACATGGAAGGTGTGGTTAAAAAGCTGCATACACAAGTTACCAGGGGAACGCAGACATTTAGGCAAGATCTCAGGAAAATAGAAGCAGAGATTTGCCAAGGTATGGGAGGCAGGCAGGGAGGATTTTTGGCATCTCTTATAAAAGAAATCACCATCCAAGTATCTGTCAGGTTTGAAGGTGACTGTGAAATATGTGAAATAATTTACTAAGTCTAACATTTTTATTGTTACAAGAGGCTTTGAGCAAATTCACAGAGCCAGTTTTGCATCAAGTTGTAATGCTGCAGAAGACACTAAAGGCATCATTAATTCTGACGTGATCCAGGCTGTTAATGACTTACACTTGTTATCCCATGATAGATGGTTGGTAGCAAGGGCCATTGTGAAAATATAATAGGTGTGTGTGTAAAATTACTGTGCACTCATACTTCCTTTTGGCCAGAGAACTCCAAGATCTTTACAAACATTAAGCCTCATGGCACCACTCTGATAAATATTATCCCCATTTATACATCCAGGGAAACTGAGACACAGAGTAGTTTAGTGACTTGCCCAAGGTCAATGAGCAACTCAATGCAAGTGCTGGAAACAGAACCCAGTTCTCCTGCTAATCCTATGATCTATCGTTAGACAGGCTTCCACTGCAGTCCAGTTCCTAGTGATTTGGTGCCCACAACACAAAATGCACCACTAAAATTGGCAGACTTGGCAGAGAGGCCCAGGCCTAATTCGGCATAGAAACTAAACTACCCACTTCCCCTGGAGGGTCTTCCAAAACAGGAAGACATCTTGCTAGGGACAGTACATTAGAAAATGTTCTCTCCCATTCATTTCAATGGGCATGACCACAGAGTGAGGTACTACTTAGGCCATGTCTACACTACCGCTTATGTTGGCAAAACGTATGTCGCTCAGGGGTGTGACTATTCCACCCCCCTGAATGACATAAATTATGCTGGCATGAGTGGTAGTGTGCAGAGCGCTATGTCGGCTTGAGAAGCTATTGCCGCTCATTGGAGGTGATTTAATGATGCTGATGGGAGAGCTCTCAGCATAGAGCTCTACATGAGAGAGCTTACGGTGGCGCAGCCGCATCAGTACAGCTGTGCCGCTGTAAGCTCTGTAGTGTAGACATAGCAGAATCTAGTCCTTAATTTTTGCCAAAGGTGCTAGGCTGAAAGTCAGGGCCTTCCCTAAGGGGGTGCGGGGCCCGGGGCGGAAGTGACGTCACTTCCAGGACCGACCATGCCGAGGGGCGGCTGAGGGAGGCGGTGCCTCCCCAAACAGCCAGGCGTGGCCCCGCCTACACTCCACCCCCTCATGGCCCTGCTTCAGCAGCACTGCTGGGCTCCAGGGGGCTGCGGCGCCGCTGCCGCACGCTCTCCCTCCCGGCGCTCTGGGACTGCGGAGGCTGCAGCAGCACCGCCACATGCTCTTCCCCCTCCCGGTGCACTTTCCCTCGGGTAGAAGGGGCAGGGCTGGGAGGTAGCCTCCCCCAGGCAGCGGTTCACACGCCACCCATGTGGCGCCGGCCAATCGGGCCAGCCCATGGGGCCCCCATAGGGCACAGAGCGGTCACCCCGATTCGCCATCCCTCAGGGACGACTCTCCTGATAGTGCTGTAAACTGAAGCACTGGGCAGGACCTGTGTAACTTTTTTGCTTCCTTCTAATTTTATTTGAAACCATGAATTTCTCCCAACAACTGAAAGAAATGCTACGCCTCGAATGTGCCTGAAAAATGGCCTTTTGCAGGGCTTGGAAAGAAGTGTCTTACTGGGGTCGATGTCATTAGCAAGGACCTGGGATGCGCCGCTCATCACAGCAGCAATTGCTGTTGCTCCACATCCACTTCCAAGATCTAGTACTGATCCCATTCTGACAGCATCCGGGTTATCTAAGATATACCTGAGTATAAAATGAAAACTGTGTGAGAGTCCACTTCATAGATGTAATGATGCATGATATTAATTCAGAAGATATTCCATGTAAGCCCGTGCACACAGTCTCTAATGCAAGCCAGCGTGTCTGTGCTAATACCAAAAACCACCAGAGGGTGCACGCAGTGAGAGAAGAGCAACAAGCTACATCCTTTGTTTCAATCAATCAGATCATTCTCTCCGTTTAAAACATGGAATGAATGGGTCAAAATTGGATGGTGGCTATGAAGCTTGACACTAAAAGCAGGAAATGGAACAACTGTAGCTGATAGTAGTGAAATTAAAGTTACAACTATCAGTACAAATATGAATGTTTTAACAGCAATGTCTGGATAGTTTGATGCAGCACTCAGCCTCTGCGAGATGTAAATGCTATAACTTCAAAGCAACTCGCTCACTCATGTCTTGCCACATGATTTATCTGACAGCTTGCAACAAGAGCTCCTTTACTGGTTTTTAAAGAGCCACATGTTCATATTCCATTGAAATACTACACAGGAGTGACTGGAAAAATAAGACTAACTAACAATAAATGAGAGATTATGCTAGGCACCATGACAGCCAGAACCATCCTGCTGTGAAGAATCAGCACACAAACAAAGACCTCTAACCTGGAACTGAGGAGGAAAAGCCTAAAGACTATATACGAGCCAGGTTTTACTAAATATAGCATGTCATTTTCTCCCCTAGGTGTGGAGGTGGGATGAAAGTTTTTTGTTGTTTTTTTAAATGGAGATATGCCAGTCTCCTAGAACTGGAAGGACCTTGAAAGGTCATCGAGTCCAGTCCCCTGCCTTCACTAGCAGGACCAAGTACTGTCCCCTAACAGATTTTTGCCCCAGACCCTAAGTGGCCCCCTCAAGGATTGAATTCACAACCCTGGATTTAGCAGGCCAATGCTCAAACCACTGAGCTATCCCTCCCAGGTTATCCTAGGTTGATAGGGGCTATGACAATATACAATAGGTGAGAATCTTCCCCATGGATTTCTTCATTTTCTGCCACCGGGAAGGGGTTTACCAACCATCCTCCCCTTATTCCATACAATGGGCAGGCAGCATGACCCTCCTAATGTGCAGATATACTGAGATCCACAGGGATATTCTGTAGATCAGAGGGCACCAAGGGCAATGGAATTTATGTGGTGGCCCAGTAGCACTATTGCCTGGCACCCCAAGGCCGGATTAACCCAGAGGCTAAGAAGGCTATAGCCTTAGGCCCTACTTTAGGTCCTAATTTTTAGGCCCTCCATTCCATATTGAAGTAACAGCTGAGCGATGGTAGTGGGGCCATCAGACATTTTTTCTCATTCGATATTGCTTTGAACAAATTATCAAGATTGTGAATTCAACTTACGGTGGTCGTGATTTTGTCTTTGTGGGCCAAGTAAGTGTTTGTGGGCCCAAGCAATATAGAACTTTGTACACCATAGGCCTACACTGGACAATAGAAACCATGTCGAAGAAAGGAGGATGGCAGAAATTGAAGGAGGCCAAAGAAAGACGGCAAAGACAAGATGTAGTGCTGAAAGGCTCTCCTTTGTGCCTAATGTTTTTTCCTCCTGCTAAGTCTGGTGGTGAGGAAGCCCAGGCGAATACCAGCTCAAGTGAACCTCCTACGCCTGCATCTGATGAAAAGGAGCAGCCTCCTGTGACTTCTCTAGCTGCAGTCTCACCCCACTCCTCTCAAGACTTTCCCAGTGATAGTAATACAAAAATATCCTTCTCCAACCATCCAGGCACGAGGGACGTGACATCTTAAGATCTCATTGCATATTGGACTGAGAAGGGCCCACGGAAATGCCAGAATCTAGATGCTGACTTTTCATTGACAAAGCAAGAGTACACCAATCAGAATCGTTTCCTGACCAAATCAATATTTGAATATGTGAAGCCTAACAAACAGATTGGCAAGCAAGAATGGCTCATCTATTCGCCTTCTAAGAAGAAAGTGTACTGTTTTTATTGCAGCCTGTTTTCTGATACCAAAAAGTGGGGAATGTTCTGCGAAGGCTTCACTGATTGGAAGAATACTGCATACATTACCAATCATGCAATGAGTGAGCAGCATACATCATCAACAGCTACCATGCCTGAAAGAAACTTAGTGGCAGAATTGATACCCAAATGGAAAACCAGTTTTTGGAAGCTTGTGCTTATTGGAAGAACGTTCTCAGATGCGTAGTTGAAACCATAGGTTTTTTTGCAGAGCGTGGTCTGCCATTCCGTGGCTCAGATGAGACTGTTGGATTGAAACACAATGGCAATTACTTTGGCGTTCTAGAGCTAATCGCTAAGTTCGACCATTTCTTAGCTCAGCACATGAATGAAGACACAAATTATGGAAAAGGCCATACATCATATCTATCAAAGACTATTTGTGATGAATTCATTGCACTGCTGACAAAGAAGACACTATCAGCCATTGTAGATGAGATCAAAGATGTGGGATATTTTTCAGTGTCTGTCGACTCAACACCAGTTGTGTCACATGTAGATCAGCTCATAGGCGCCGACTCCATGGGTGCTCCGGGACTGGAGCTCCCCGCCAGCCCCGCCCCCCCCCCCCCCCGCACCCAGCTAACCTCTGCTTCCCCAGGTACCGCGGCAGCCAAGCGACTTTTCCTCAGCTCACACAGGCACTCCTCCGGCTCCAGCTGATTGGCGGGCGGCAGGCAGGGGAGGGCAGGGGAAAGCGCAGAGGCGGCGCCTCGGGGGAGGGGTATGGGGAGGAGCCGTCTCAAGCCTGGGGGTGGGATGCAGTGCGCCCGGGGGAGGGGGCGGGGATTTGGGGAAGGGGTGGAATGGGGGCGGGGGTGAAGTTGGGGCGGGGCTGGGGGCACGAGCACCCACCGGCGCCGACTGAAGTCGGCACCTGTGGATCAGCTGACTGTCATCTTGCGTTATGTGCTACCCAGCAGACCAGTTGAGCGTTTCATGACTTTCATAAACATCACCAGCCACACAGGGGAGAAACTTGCCTCGTACCTACTCAATTCCTCACCAAAAATGGGATTGACATCCGCCTTTGTCGTGGCCAAAGCTATGACAATGCAAGTAATATGAATGGCAAATATTCAGGGATGCAGCCAAAGATAAAAGAGTGCGATGCTTTGGTTGATTACATACCATGTGCTGATCACTCATCCAGCCTTGTTGGCCAGTCTACCGTGGATTGTTGTGTTGAAGCAGTTCCTTTTTTTGGATTTGTCCAAGAATTGTACAATTTTTTTTCTCTGTATCAACCAGTCGGATAATTCTTAGAGATTCACTACCAAAGGGATGCCCAGTGCCCATCGCTCTCGGGGACACGGTGGAGAGCCAATGCTGAAGCTGCGAATGCAGTTGCTCTGGGATACCCCAACATCCTTAAAGCGCTAGAGAGCGTCAAGGATGATGAATCTCAAAAATCAGCAACAAGAAAAGATGCAAAGATCCTGAGTGATGCAATGCGCACTTTGGAAACTGGTATTTTGTGTGAGGTCTGGAATGATGTACTTCAGCCATTCAGCAAGTGCAGTCTAAGTTTGCAAAGGGCTCAAATTGACCTTTCCACTGCTGTAAACCTAATGAGGAATCTTGGAACTGTTTTTCAACAAATGCAGGATAGTTTTGATGAGTATGAAATTCAGGGGACTGCAAGGACTGCTAACCATGAATATAAGTCAGCCAAATGCCACAAAAGACAGAAGACATGCGACGATGCAGTTGTCCACTCATTCAGTGACAAGGAGGCCTTCAGAGCTAATATCTTCATCACAATCATTGACAAACTGAAGAGTTCATTAATACATTGGATCGAGGCTTACAAAAATATTGACAAAACCTTTAGTGTACTTACAAATTTTTTGCCTAACATTTCAAGTTCCGAAGTCAGTGAAGGTATCAAACGTCTGTGTCAGAAGTACCCAGATGATCTTCCCATAGATTTTACTAAAGAATTTCTTCAATTTGTTGAATTCATATCACTCTCAGATATATAGAGAAAAAATGATGAAAGCAAATCTATTTGGATGTACTGAGTTATCACTGAATCCAATGTGACAGAATGTTTCCGAAATGCTGAAAATGCATTACGGCTGTATTTGTCACTAATGATCACTAACTGTAGTGGAGAACATTCCTTCTCTCTTCTAACCAGGGTCAAAAATGTCCTCCGATCCACCATGGCTCAAGAGCATCTCCAGTGCTTTGTCCCTCTTAAGCATTGAGAATGAAATCGTCAGGTCTTTGAATTACAATGACATCATTCATGACTTTGCCACTGCTAAAGCTATGGGGGGCGGGGTAATTGTTTGTTTGACGAATTGAGTGTAGGGAGAGTAGAATAAACTTGTTCATTTTACATAAATAAATAATATGTAAATACGTTTGTAGATAAATGTTTGATGACTTCATAATTGTTTTTGCAATATGTAATTCATACTTAGGCCGTTCCCTCCCATTAGCCTTAGGCCCCTCATAACATTAATCTAGCCCTGCTGACACCCTTTCCCCTATGGCAGCCTTGCTCTCTCTCAGATGAACCCATAACTTATATATGGAGGGGGGTCATAGAAAAGGAGGAGCATGCTTGGATCTGAAGTAATGCAAGTAGAGAGGGTGATTGTGCCCAGAATATTTTTAAGTACCTTGATTCCAACTCAGTGTTTCTCAGATTGCCTGTAATATTGATGTTCACTTCAGAATTTCAGAAAACAGTTGGGGCCTAAATGCTAGCCCAGCATGGAAATAGATTGCCTTAGTGCTGGAGACAGTTGTTTGCAAGGTTAGGTTAATAAAGTATCTCAGGTTACACTGTGAAGGGCACTCTGAAACTTTGTCATAAGAGAGCTTAGATGTTGTGGAAAATAGTAATTGTGGAAAGAGCATACAATTGTGGAAGCAGCATTTCTTTCCCCGGTTGCACCATCCATTTTTCATTTTTTCAGATTATGCAATTAATTACTGAAGTTCTCAAGTCAGCAAAACAGCAAATAGTTGGTGAAATGCCAGAGAATTAATGTTGCTAACCAAATGGTTTGGTAGAAAAGGCACCATCTGATAACAAAACATGGAGATGAGATTAACTACAGTACCTAATTGACTCACTGTTTTTAGCAGCACTTTAATTGTGTTGAATGTCAGTCTAATCAACCCTCATAACTTAGCTTTGAGACTAATATTTTTTCCAACTTAAAAAAGCCTCTGATTTTTGCTTTCTTGCAGACAAAAATAAATAAAATGATAAAAATTTAAAATATTAAAAACCCAAACCAACCCCAAGTCAAACCTTTCCCTTTCGACTCAATGGGAGATGGCTGAAGGTTGGCTGTTTGCAGTAATAACTCATGACTTTTTATGCTGTTAGGTATGAGAAGATACTTCTGGGTGATATAAGAACATTAACAGCCCCTGGGAATCAAAGACAGCATCTGCATTTTGACAGCATACTACCAGAAACAAAATATGGCACACCCTTTGTAAATGAGTGCAACACTGTCAGATAAATATAAAAGAATCCTGTCTATATACATCACCATCCCCTTATTTAGGATTTTAGAACCAATCTGGATCTAGGTTAGGCCTTGTCTACACTGAAAGGTTACATCAGCAGCATTCTACCTTTTTTCAGTGGACACAGATGTGCTTCCATGAGCATGTTTGTCTCCTTCCGGAATAACCCTGAGTTATTGTGAACTAAGTATTCCCCTCTTGAAGTGACACTACATGATGTGATTAAATACCCTGCAATATTTTTGTGGAAAATGCAAAACTTTCCCACGCATCCAAATTCAGCCCTGGTGTAAACACATGCTACTCCACTGAAGTCAACAGATTTAACAGCCATCAGTTATTCTACATCAGGGATTCTCAAACTGAGGGTTGGCACCCCTCAGGGGGTCACAAGGTTATCACATGGGGGGGTCGTGAGCTGTCAGCCTCCACCCCAAACCCCGCTTTGCCTCCAGCATTTATAATGCTGTTAAATATATACAAAAGTGTTTTTAATTTATAAGGGGGGTTGCACTCAGAGGCTTGCTATGTGAAAGGGGTCACCAGTACAATAGTTTGAGAACCACTGTTCTACATACAGCAGCTGCATAGACTTCATAGTCATCAGCAGAGATAGTACTTGGAACCTTCTATTCCAAAGCCACAGGCTTCTATCACTTGAGCTAAAGAAGAATCTGTGTTAGGTGTACTTGTACTAGGGCTTACAGACTCCTTTTGATGCAGCCACTAGAGAGAAGTACGATCACAAGCAAATCTGGTATTCTGTGCAGCAGGGGGTGATAGTACATATTTACTCTAGTGGTCACTGTACCTGGACAGGGCTTGGCCTCCTGGCCAGTAGATTGCCCAGAAAGGGTCGCCATAGGGCCACAAGTCAGCTCTCTCCTGCCAGAATCTGCAGCGAGGTGTCAGAAGTCGCAGTCGTATCTCTGGTGTGAGGTGCCCACTGCTACTGACTTCGGTGTTCTCCTCCAGAAACGCTCTCATCTCAGGATCCAGGAAGCTTCCGGGAGTCCTGTGATAGCAGCATCTCCATACCAAAGAGGTGCTTCTGTTACTGCTCCTTGAAGCTTTTGTAAGGACATCCCTACTGCCAAAGCCTATCAACCACTTCAAGCAGCAGAACACCATGCCTCCCCTTTGGTAAAACCCTCCCTGATCTGAATTCAAAGCAGTTGCACAGCGAAGGTTTATCTTGTAAGTGTGTAGAAAGACGTGTTTGAAACCAACTCAGAGGCGGTTTCGTTTTGTAGCAATGGATGGCAATTCCTGAAAGCAAGAGCAATGTATTAATGATAAAATATCTGTTTCAAGGTTAACAACCATCAATGTTGTAAGAGGTGGCAGCTGCATGGGAGTTGCTGTATGTTGATGAAAGGTCTCAAGTTTGTCAGGCTCATATTTCCCCATGTCACAGGTCTACAATGTAGTTCCAGAAAAGGCAAATCCTACACGGGGATGGAGAAACTTGGAGGATAGTGGGGTGTTTTTTTTGCATGGGAAGCAACAGTTCATGTGACAGCTCATTACTCTAGTTCTGTTATGACAGGAGGAGATAAAGTCAACCCAATGGGCCAAACCATGGCTCCACTAAAGTCCATGGCAAAACTCTTATTGACTTCAGTGGCCCTAAGGAAACAAACACGCACTGAGCATAAATTACACCACATGCTATTACGGCTGGGCTTGCCGGTTAGATGGCTTTGATTTCTAATTTCAACTTTAGACCTTGGATGGCAACTGGTACTGGCATAGCTATGTCAGCCAGGGGCGTGAAGGTATAATCTCTGACCGACAGAGCTGTGCCGGCAAAATCCCTAGTGTAGATGCAGTTATACCAATAAAATTGTGATTTTGCCAGCATAGCTTATTTTACTTGGAGGGTGCAAGTGGGCAGGACGGACTGCATCCAGTATAGTATACTAGAGTAGCTATACTAGCAGTGTGCTCTTATCATAGACCTGGTCTAAGGCTCCGCTACTAATCTCACATTCTGCAGCAGGTATTCCCATAGGGAAGGAAAGAAGCAAACAGGAAGCGGAGGACACAGAGAGTGAACATTAAATGGCACCTTTGCTACAAAACCCTGAAAAGGTTTGGAGAAGGGTTTTAACTGTGCTCTACAGTGCCTTAAAATAAAATCCATGACAGGAGTGGTGGCGTTCAAGGGAATGAGCCATTAAAGTCATCAAATCAGGGAACTGCATATGGGGAAGTGTCTCAGAGTGGTTGAATTGACAGATTTGAAGATTAAATACACACATTTTTTAGCCTCTGCCTCCCTGCTTCCCACAGATAAACACAATAGCAGGATGTTCACACTTACTGCTTTCCAGTGAATGTTTAATCTATGCAATTATGCACAGGCATGGCAGAGAGCCCACATTGTTGTTCTATGTGGCCTGAACTTTAAAGTGGCTATAGAAATGCTAATTAAAGGTCCAATGGCTGCTTTGAATTTCTTTAAGGTATTTATAGTGCAGTACTTAACTAATCTACTCTCCAGTGGTTAGTAAGAAGTATTCCCTGGCAAGTGGGGGCACTAAACCACCAATTTCTGG
Source organism: Macrochelys suwanniensis (assembly GCA_033296515.1). Lineage (NCBI taxonomy): Eukaryota > Metazoa > Chordata > Testudines > Chelydridae > Macrochelys > Macrochelys suwanniensis. The sequence goes on along the minus strand of CM065775.1, from coordinate 239,659,069 downwards.
GGACTTTAAGCTTTCACTAAAACAAGAGCAGGTTCCAACCCTTAAGGTTGTGGAGATTACATTCAGCTCACATATGGTTACCTACTGGAGTGCGGTCTGCAAAGGGAGGGCTTCAGCACCTGGGCTGAGGCTCATAGCTTTACCAAGCAGCAGCAGAGTGCAGTTAACCACACTGGGCAGCTTCACTGCTGCCAATCAAAACACTGTGGGCAGCAGCAACACTGTCATGACTCCAGTCAATTTCACACGGCTCCTGGGTGGGCCAGATATGAGCTACTCATTGAGAGGAGGACCCTAAAAAAGAGGCTGTGGCCCCAATTCATTGATGCCCCACAACTACTTTACACCAGCTCTGCCAGCAAAAAGGGGCCAAAAAACTGCCTTACTGTCCCCTTTGGAATTTCCCCAGTGTAGAGGAAGTCCCTGGCAGGCGTGGAATAGGCATTAATTGACGCAAAATGTACATGTAGGGCATGATTATGCATTTCTGGTGCACCCAGCACATGAGCCAAGGGGTGCCACTGGAGTGCAGGATTGGGCCCTTAGTGCATCCTAATGCAAGCCTTACGCTTTTTTAACCTCTGGTCAAAATCAAATCCGGACACTAACGAGTGCAATGACTAAGCTGTTATCACTTAGCTCACAGCGCTGCTGAAAATTCTTGCTGCCTTTGAAGTTGATGGAAATATAAAGTCTCTCTTTCCTCTAATGTTTTTCCGGGGTAGGAACACTACGCCTTATTTTCCATTCAAGAAGAGCTCTATTATTGAATCTCCTGGGGATTTCAATGTAAATGTTGCTTAAAATCCTGCACTGAGAGGGCTGTCAAACTGTGGGAATAATCTGAATTAGCAAGACATTTAAAATCTCTTAATTTCAAAACTATCAGTGTAACACAGGCCAAAAGTTTAATCATTAAATGGACATTGTTAACTTAAAAATCACACTCCTAAAATATGTTATACACACAGTATTGCAAGTTACAGCTAATATTATTACAAGAGGGATGACCTGGGTAACTATAGGCCAGTTAGTCTGACATCAACACCAGGCAAAATAATGGAAAAGCTGATACAGTATTCAACCAATAAAGAATTAAAGGACAGGAATATTATCAGCACCACCTAATATGGTTTTATGGAAAATAGGTCTTATCAAATAAACTGATTCATTTTTTGAGAAGATTATGTCTGGATGATAAAGGTAAATATGTAGGTACAATATACTTAGAGTTTTGTATAGCATTTGGCTTAGTACTGCATGATATTCTGATTAAAAAATAGCACTAAACAATATCCATAGAGCACATATTAAATGAATTAAGCACTGGCCAACTGACAATTCTCAAAAAGTAGTTGTCAATGGGGAATCATTATTGAATGGGACGTTGCTAGTGAGGTTCCATAGGAGTCGGTAGTAGGCCCAATGCTATTCAACACTTTGCTCAATGATCTGGAATTAAATATAAAATCACTGCTGATAAAAGTTGCAGATGACACAAAAATTAGTGGCGCGCTAAATGATGACAACAGGACAATTATACAGCGCCGTCTGAATCACTTGATAACCTGGGCCCATTCACACAAAATATGCTTTAATACAGTCAAATGCAAAGTTATATATCTAGGAACAAGGAATGCAGGCGATGCCCGCAGAATGGGGGAGTGTGTCCTGGAAAGCAGTAACTCTGAAAAGGATTATTATGGGATAGTAGTGGACAAGCCACTGAACATGAATGAGAAGCTATAGCAAAAACAGCTAATGCAATCCTTGGGTGTACACGTAGGGGAGTACGAGTACTGCCAACCCCAGATGGTCCAATATCAGGAGTCAGGCTCACCAAAAATCGTGAGATTGGCTTTAAAATAATGAGATTATGTAAAAATAATAGATTTGATGTTCTTTTTATTTGCCTTCTGCTTTTTGAGCCTTTAGGGTGCAGTGCACCGGTGTACCAGTGCAGTGCAGTGCAGATTTTGAAGCTTTCTCCATAACCATGAGAGCTGCAAACGTCCTTTTTCTTTAAGAATGAAGGCTGACATCATCAGATAGCCACTTGAATCCAGGAGCTGGGGCTTTAAGAAAAACAATTACTATCATGAGACCCATGACAAAATCATAGGAGTTGACAACAGTGGCCAGTACTGAGATACAGGGAGGTAATTTTATCCCAGCCTAGACAAGGAAGTAGTGAGGAGTAGGAAAGTGATTTTACTTCTGTACGCAGCATAAGTGAGACACATACTGTCTATATGTCCAGAGTTCACTTTAAAAAAGAAGGTAACAAAATTGAAGAAGATTCTGAAAAGAGTCGCAAAAATGATTTGGGGGCTAGAGATTTAAATAACCCAATCCGTTAAGAATATCAAAAAGAAGATTGAGAAGTGAGTTGATTACAGTGTATAGATACTTTCATGGGGAAAAAATACCAGGTACCAAATCAAGTGGAGAAAGACATAACAAGAACTAATGGCTGGAAGCTGAAGCCAGGCAGATTCAAATGAGAAATTAGACAACACATTTTTAATAGTGTGTGTGATTAACCACTGGAACTAATTGCCAATGGAAGTGGTGTATCCTCCATCTCTTGATGTCTTCAGACCAAGACTGGACACCCTTTTGGAAGATATTCTTTAGTCAAACATAACTTAAGCTTTAGTCAGACACAAGTTATTGGGCTCAGGATAAGGGTAACTAGGTGAAAGTTAATGGCTCATATATTGGAGGTCAGACTACATAACCATATGGTCCTTTTTGGCTCTAAGGGAGGCATAGCTCAGTGGTTTGAGCATTGGTCTAATAAACGCAGGGTTGTGAGCTCAATCCTTGAGGGGGCCATTTAGATTTCTGGGACAAAAATTGGCATTGGTCCTACTTTGAGCAGGGGGTTGGACTAGATGACCTCCTAAGGTCCCTTCCAACCCTGATATTCTATAAACTCTATGAAGCTGAGAGACATTACAGAACTATGGGAAATTCTGTGGTCGGTGTTGTACAGATAGTCAGACTCACTAGATGATCTAATGGTCACTTCTGTCTTTGAATCTATCAAAAAGAGAGGATTTTTTTTTCAGTTTGTTTGTACAGTGCATTTGACATCACTTTGTTTTATGGTCAGTTTCATGATTTCCCCTGTTTAGTCAGTTTTCCTAATTGTATGGATTTTTCCTAAGGCAACAGGAGAGGAAAAATCTGTTTTTAAATATAAGAAACGTGTGTAAAAACACATATGCTGATTGAAGGACTCAAATGCAGGTATAGCACTACCTTTTTTAAAAAATTGATCAGATTTCAAATTAATTGTGTTCTTTGGATAAAATTAATCCAAAAATAAGGGATTCTTAAAACTGCCTTAAAATTAATCCCAAAGATTGAGACTTGCCAGGGCTGCATCACTGACCATGTACCTCTCTTCCCAGCCTCTCTTAAAAAAACCTCATGGCTTCTGCTCAGCATACGGTGTTCTAACAGTTCCATCCCCGCCTTCATTGGCCAGCGGAGCAGTGACTGAGCTAGTACAAGCAGTCCTCCTTAGGAAAGTGCTGCTAACGCTAGTGCAGACAAGATTTCAACTTTAAATGTTTTTTTAAAAACCTACCTTTGTTATTACTGTAACAGCTTAAGCCTGGAGTCTGTCTGCACAGTGAATTTGTCCTTCTCTTTTTTGTTGGTTTTTTTTTGCAAATTGTGTTGTTGCTGTGGATAGCAAATGGCATTTGCCTGGCTTCTATTTCCTGTTTCACGTGCACCAGCACAGTGAGATCATCAGGCTCGTGCTCTGCTCTGGAAGCCACGTGCATACTTTTCCCTTTACATCCCTTACAGGGGGCAGTGTTTGATATAGTAGGACTGCTGCTGGATCTGCCTTGAGATGCCAGTGAAAGGAAAAATCCTGCGATGGCAGGGAGACAGATCAGACAGGTCTCTTGCCATCTCTAAATTTATGTGATTCTTGGTGAGGTTAGATTGGGATTATATATAGGAATAGTCAGTCTAAAAATCGTATTTTTTAAAAAAAGCCAAATGTTCTTCCTTATGTGAGAGAGAGCAACTGAGATTACAAAATCAGAACCAATCCTTGCAGTCTAATTTACTTTTCACTCCTTACACTGATTGTTCACTCTTTGTGTTTCACTCAGCCAGGTCAGTGAAAATAAACTAGTCAGTTTCATTTTGGGGTTCTCATGTCCTAGCACAATGGTGCAATGTCTGGGGTGCCCATGTTTTGTTGGTTTTTTGAGACTGGAATTCTTATAATTCCATTTCCCTTCATACTTATGGATAACAAATATTTCCCACACCAGTGTTCTAATTGGTTTTTAGTTCTGCATCTGAAAGTAAAGAACAAAATGAAACAAAAATAATTAGTGTGATCCAATTTATAGTTGATAGGTTCCTGTAGGGAAAAAACATCAATTATTAGTTATCAGTTATTTGGGAGAAATTCAAGATGTTGGATAAAAACAAAGAGAGAATTTGGTAACTGAAAATCATATTATTTTGATAGTTTTGCTATGTGAATATTGGCTTCTAGGAAGTAAAACCCTAAAGCTCCAATCCTGCACTCACTACAACAGAACTATTCACATGGTGAAAACCCGGCCCCATCAAAGTTAATAGGGGTTTTGCCGTTGACTTCAGGGGGGACCAGGATTTCAACCACAATGCATCAAATTAAGCACGTGGATAAATCTTTACAAGATCAGGGCCTGAATCTTCAATGGCTGGTACAGGCTTTAACCACACTAATGTCATTGACTGTAATAGGAGTTATCCATCTAAATTCTATCAAACTCTGAAAGTGGAGTGGAAAGTGTAACCTAAATTAATGCATATGAAATATCTCATTGTTTAATGATATTGTACTTATTTTTGTTGCTATTACTATGTTCTTGTGTATTATAAGATATCTATATTCATAAAACTCAAACTCATCAGCACCAAATTCAATAAAATATAGTATCGTTTTCTTAAAAATCTGACCATCTGTCATACAGATGTGAGATGAAACTTCTAGAATGGACCTAACATTTAAAAAAAAAATAGATTTTGGAAAAACTCTTGCAAACTGAGGTAAACTACATTTAAAAATGTAAATAAAAAAAATCCAGATGGGAAATGGATTTACACCTTGTACCTATTTTTAACAACAGTGAAGTTTAATTGTTTTTTTTCTTCACTCACTCATAGAGCCTCTGTGAAATAAAGTTAACTCAGCCTAGATCAGGGTTTCCCAACCTTTTTGAAAGGGGCTGCTGTTACATAGAGATTTACTGGGACCATTCCCTCCCCTTGCAAACAGACACTGTATCTGTCCCTCAAGCAAATTTATAGTATGCTTCCCTCTCACAGATCCCCTCTGCTCTCAAACTCTGTCTCCTCCATCTTTGTGTTTCCCTTTCTCACCTATGTGTTTCCCTCCCGCTGGATTTCCTCTGCCCCAACACCAATTTCCCCTAAAATCCCCTCAACTGTCTTCTCCTGAGATCTGCTCTGTCCTCCCCCGCCTCTCGCCCAGCACTGCCCTTGCACTTTGAGACTGGGAAGGGGATGGTGTCAGACTCAGGAATCAGGGTCTGCAACAGAGCCAGTCTCCAGGCAACCTAATGGGCACAGCTGGCCTGTAGTAAGCTGCCTGATTGGCTACACCCCCTGACTGGTGGGAAGAGTCAGCAGAACAGCTTTTCAGCCCAGCAGCAAGCTGGCAGCTGCTCATAGCATTTACCCATGTCTGTGATAGTGCCTGTGTGACTCAGCCCTGCTCCTCTCCAGGTAACCTGGCTCTGACTCCTGATTTCTTACTCCAGTTCTGACTCTAGGCTCCTATTCCTGGCTACTGACTCCTGCTCTACCTACAAGGCCCAACTGCCCACATCCCAGTTACTAACAGGCAGCAGGCCTCCTCTCTTCCTTCCCGAGTCAGTCCAGGCATGTGGTGGAGCGGCAGCTTCCATTTACCAACCCCTTGTGCGCAACCACAGAGTGAAAGTTGGACTCTTGTCGTCCCCCCCCTCCCCCCACACACACTGGCTGAATTTGGTACTGCCTCTGTGTGGCTGCTCAGCAACCCCCCCGGGGAGAATGGAAGGAGTGGTGGTGCTGCTGCACATCAGGGCTCTCTGGAGGCTGTGACCTGCCTTTTTCCACCTCTCTTCACACATGCCCCCCTGAAGCTCCCTGGTGATATGCTTTGGGACAGCCTGGGAATCAGTGGCCTACATTATAAACTGAGCTGCTGAGTACAAAAGTGCAAGTCTCTTGTTCTAGAATCCTTCTGACACACAGTATGAAATTTAGCAAACAGGCTTTTAAAGGGGGTCTTGCTTGTCCTCTGAAGTGACAACTATAAATCCCAAAGTTTTTAAAAGTAAGGCTGGTAATCGCACAATGTCCTAAGCCTAGATCTGCCCGAATCTCTTAGGTTACGAGGCCATCTAGTGATCAGCGGGTTTAGTACAATTAAAGTGTACTCTGATGTGACAGCTTCTTACAGAGCTAGGACTTTCGTTTAAACATGGATGATCCTTTTGGATACTGAAAGGTGGAAGTACCCATACCAACGGTAAGGGGCTAATTAATTAAGAGGGACTATTATAAGCAGGGGAAAAAACTTTTGAAGTGATAATCAAGATGGCCCATTACACACAGTTGACACAAAGGTGTGAGGATACTTAACTAAGGGAAATAGATTCAATTAATGTAATGACCGAGCCACTCCCAGTCTCTGTTCAAACCTAAGTTAATGGTATCTAGTTTGCATATTAATTTAAGTTCAGAAGCGTCTCCTTGGAGTCTGTTTTTGAAGCTTTTCTGTTGCAAAATTGCCACCTTTAAGTCTGTCAGTGAGTGATTAGGGAGGTTGAAGTGTTCTCCTACTGGTTTTTGAATGTTATGATTCCTGATGTCAGATTTGTGTCTGTTTATTCTTTTACGTAGAGACTGTCCGGTTTGGCCAATGTACATGTACAGATTTGAACTTGCAGGTCTGCTACTAGATATGGCAAGTGAAGAGCTAGAGTAAAAATAAAAAAAAAACAATATTCGCATTAAAGCAAGATATTAGGCCACACACGAGATATGATCTAAAAATTCCTAAAAGCATCCTTATAAGGAATAATACATGATACTATTCATTCTACAGCTGAAATGAAACTGCAGCATTTTGTGTCCAAGCTGCTGCTGCCTGACAATGCAGAAAGAAATTTGACAAGGAGGTCTTGCCCATTTGCTCAAACAACAAGAATAAAATGAAAAGAATCAGACAACTTCTCAGGTACAATCATCCTAAACTTCTGACATGAGGCCGCTAAGCTTCTATTTGAACCTTGGTGAAACGTTTTAACATCTAACATGCACACTTCAGTATCATTGTGGGAATTCAAAAATTCTTCCACAGTCACTATCATTTCTGTGATTGGTTGATTGGGGAAAAAGAGGATTGATGACAAAGCTTCACAATACTGTCCAGAACTTCCAAAAAGATTGTGTCTCTACATTTATAAACTTAGGCTTCTGATGTGATATAAATAAAACATCTAACACTCTAGCACATCATTTTTAAAAAATATATAAAAATCATAAGCTAACCAGCTGATGATCTCCGGTAAAACTTCCCTAATGCATAAACATCATCCCCTATTAAATTTGTCCCACTCCAAAAGATCAAGTAAACTGATTAGACTTTCAGGGCATGCTGAAAGACATTCATCCTGGGTTATTTGGGACCAAGGTGAGGAACAGATTTCAAAACTGATAGGCCCTCATTATCAATCCCTTCTCACTTAAACTGAGACTTCATTTTAAGCATCTCTGCTGATCACAGCTGTCACTGTATTTGTATTCAACTAATGTAACTATGCTGAAATTTGCACTAAAGATGAGGAGGACTTTGATCAAAACATAGCACAAACTTTGTACATCAAGGGACGGTACCAAGAGACACTAAATTTACAAAAGCAATTGAAGGCGGTTTCAGAGGGATTTGTTGGATTACTGCCTGACGAGGAAATCTAGCTCAAGCTAATTAACAACAAAAAAATGGAACCACCATAAGGATGGAATAGTTCATTCCTTCTCTTCTAGCATTTCAAACTGGAGATTCAGTTTTGCATCTCAAATCTATGTTTGCAAAGAAGGTTAGCACAGTTTATTGCATCACAATAGTAAAAAATGATGGGAGTAAAATCACAGGGGTCAAGAGAGTTGAATTCAGAATGTTGCCAATTTTTAACAGATTTGCACTCTCATCTGGCCAGCTCTGAATCAGTTGATTGTGTTTTTAGCATATTAGGATCAGTTCAAACTTCATAGTAGGTTAGATGCTAAAAAAGCAGTAAATTTGCAACACTGTACTGGTAGCTAAAGGCAAATACAAAAGATCAGGGACCTATCTGACTAGTTGGTAGACTAGGACTAGATTCTTATGTTTTCTTTAATTTTACTTACAACATTGCAAACTCCACGCTTTGGACAATATGTGCCTTTGTGTGTTTTTGAGGAATGACTATACTGACACAGTGAACCACACAACACACGATTCATTTCATTTGTGTTTCATTTCACAAAAGCTTTGTGTGTTTTCAGTATGTTTCATGCCCCCTGCCTCCCCCGCAAAAAATGACAAATGGGTTCTACTAGGTTGTGAACATTTGCCTGAAAGTCTGAAGCAGCAGGGAGGGAGGGAACTTTTAGGATATGACTACACTGCTAAAAAAACCCCACCTGTGGCAGTGTCTCAGAGCCCAGGTCTCTCGGGGCTCATGTCTCAGTGCTAAAAATAGCTGTATACATGTTCCAGATCAGGACTCGGAAGCCTGGTAGGGGGTGGGTTTCAGAACCCAAGCTCCAGCCCAAGCGGGAATGTCTACACGGCTATTTTTAGCACTGTAGCGTGAATCCCACCAGCCCAGCTCTGTAGAACTAGGCTTTGAGACACTGCCGTGGTGTTGTTTTTTGCAGTGTAGCTGTACCCTCAGTGGGCACCAGCAGGGTCTACATGGGCCAATTAGTGCACAACATGTTGATCTGCATTAGAATGTACCTGTAGTGCTCATTGCTGCATCAGGTAGACTAGCTCTAAGGCACTTAGGAGCTGACATCTCACTGACATTTAGGCTCTTAAGCACTGAAGTCACTTTTCAAAATGGAACTTAGGTTCCTAAATCCCATGGGGGCTTTAGACCATTTTATCCACGGTCCCATTGGAACTCGTGGCAACTTGCCAGCATGACTTTTGCCTCCCCTTGGGCTGACCATGGAGAGAAGAGACCACAGAAAATTATCAATCCAGGCAATCAGCAAGCACATCCCTGGTCAGCCAGATACGATGGGGCCTGTGTCCTTTAAAAGAGACTGCAAAACATACTCTAACCACTCCTGCATGAATTGCTTGCAGCTGTGGATTCAAAGAGCTCTCAGCTGCAGCATGGGGCTGTGGCTGTCAAGGGAGCAGCTGCAGACTGAGGCTTAGCCACTTCCATGCCACATAGCTGCGTATACTACTATGCTGAGAGATTTCACCAGGAGAGTGAGTGCTAGGTTTCCATCTGGCTTCCCCTGTCCTAGTTGTATGGATTGTCCGGTCAGGCCTCCATCTGACTCCATCTTGGTCTCCTGGGTCATTTACAGATGGTCCCCTTCCATCAGGCTCATACTGGATGGCTCTGTATCCAGGTGTCGCAGGGGCATTTAGAAGCAGTCTGCAAGAAGCACCTGCAGCGTGAATGGCGATGCTGCAACTCCCCCCGCCCTCACCAGATGAACACCAGTGCCCTAAGCAAAGCAGCCTCCAGCTGGAGCAGCAACAGATGAAGTGGAGCTGGGCTCTGGAGCTGGGCTAGGGGAGGGCGGAGAAGAGTCTGGGGAAAGAAGGAGGCCTTGCAGCTCAAACTGAGTGACAGGAGGTGGCTAGTGCAGCGGCAGCCACTGGCTCCGGTGTAAATAGTACAGCCCAATGCTGTGGCTGCAGCCACACCAATGCTTCAGCAGCATGATCTCTCCACACTGCTCCCACAAGGGGAGCTGTGCCCCTTAGGAGGCCCCAGGGGAAGGGAGAGTCTCTGGAACTTGGTGAAAGCTGGGTGTCCAGGGGAAAGGAACATCTCACTGACATTGGAGCACCTCCAACTTGGCCTCCAGCCATGGACTTGCCACCTGGCTTCCGGTTTACATCTGGCTGAAACGTTCTGAAATTTAGCCATAAAAACATCACTATTTTTCAATCTGCTCTACTCCATGGTCTGTCACCAAGGGTGTGCCCACATGGAGCACAGCCGCTGCCTGGCACTAACCATCCATGGCCTATAAGTTCCCTTGGCCACACATGAATGGGGCCACAAACTGGCCTATACCAGCACCTTGTCTGCAGGAACAGGCCCACAATGACAAGGGGTCCATGTTCAGTGATATACCTGTCCATGAGCCTGTAGTAAGGAATGATTTCTAGGCCTTTTGCGTTACAGATTTCCAGGCATGCCTTGGGCCTAGCAAGTTTTAAAATATTGTTGATTCTCTCTCCCACTTCTAGCCAGAACAGTTACCTCCAGGTGGCTCAGGAGGCAGAGCGGAGCCTTAAGCAGTGTGGGAGACTCCGTGCACATCTTTGTGCACAAAGGTTAATGGCGTTTGGGTTCATGTAAGCTGTCCTTGGCTCCAGGAACACGGCAAGCATCTCATGCTGTCTTTCAGAAGTTTTACCAATTCTGCACAAAAGCAGATTTACTTCATAATTGGCCAGTGCCAGAGAAATATGTGGAATTTTTCAGTGCCTTTCTAGCTACATAGGGCCTGGCCACTCAGTGGTCACTTGATCACTTGCTTTTATCTTCACATCATAGGCTGGCAGCTATTCTGATCCTCATGGGGGCCTGAAGGCACAGAAAATGATAAATGGTTGGGCCAGATGCAAGACAGGTGGCATCCAGTCAAAACAGTTACTAGGGGGACTAGGCCTTGTCCAAGGTGGCCAGTTATAGTACAAAGTGTCTCCTTTGTAGAGCTGTGTTCACTGTTACATTGCTGGAGGACTTTGAGGTGGGCAGTATAGCTGCAGGCCCATGCATCAGAGTTATGCCATACCAGGGGCTCTGCTCTTGACTGATTTTCAGTGGAGTCCAGAAAGCATGGACTCTGATGATGCTACTCTAAAGATGGCAGAATGACTCCCTAGTGTCACCAAGCCAGCCTGCTTGGCAAATGCCTTGGAACTTATTTTCAATTCAACCAAGTGTGAAAGGGCTGCTGTTCACGCACATAGAGCCATGGGGGTAGCCCTTCAGGGCCGTAACGAGGGCGAGGCGAGTGTCTCACTCGCCTCGGGGCGCACTGCTGGCAGGGGCGTAAAAGCCTGCTGCCAGGGGCGCGCCCGTCCTCCCCCGCCACCGAAGCCGCCCCCGCTTACCTGCGGGAGGTCCGCCGGTGTGTGTGGAGAAGGCCCCCTCTGCCGAATTGCTGCTGAAGCCGCGGAACCGGCGGACCTCCCGCAGGTAAGCGGAAGCGGGCACTTCCGCCCTGCCGCCGAAGCCGCTTCCGCTTACCTGTGGGAGGTCCGCCGGTGCCGCGGCTTCGGTGGCAATTCGGCGGAGGGGGCCTTCTGCATACACACCGGCGGACCTCCCGCAGGTAAGCGGAAGCGGCTTCGGCGGATGCTAAAAATACCCTCCACGAACTGCCGCCGAAGCCGCTTCCGCTTGCCTGAGGGACGTCCGCCGGTGCTGCGGCTTCGGCGGCAATTCGGCGGAGGGTAAGCCACTAGGAATTTCTGCACCCCTGCCTCGGGCGCAGAAATTCCTAGTTACGGCTCTGTGACTTGCTCTTAATTTTCAGTGGTATTTTGCAATCCATTGACTTTTCTGGGGGTTTCTCTCTCTCTCTCTCGCACGCACGCCCCCTCCGGAAATTAATTTAGCACCCATTACTCAAGGATAGGGGCAGCTACCTCAGCCTTATTAGCAGGCCTCAAGGATGCACATGTCCCATATCCCAGCTAGTAGAAAGTGCTTTTCGGACTGCTGAAAGCTGACGTTCACCGAGACGGCATCTCTGACCTGATCATCGTATCTTATGGATGTGCCTCAAATGTTCCAGAAGCTTTCATCCCAGAAGAAACCCTCCAATTCAACTATGGATATGTAGTCACGGTATTGTTTTCTGGACATAAAAACAAGCAACTGAAGGGAAGCAGGGCTCTCAGCAGAGGTTTTGAATTCACATTCTACATCTTCAGATGCATGCACTGGGAATATTAAATGTCACTGGTGCACCATGTGAGGTTGCACTGCATCCATCCAGGCTACAATGAGTCTGCCTGTCAGTGAAAACCAGCAAGGAATTGGAATGAGCATCCCGTGAGAAGGATTCAGTGGGAGTGTATTGAATGACCACATTGCGTCTCAAGGGCTGTGTATGCTCCAGCCTTCTTCCCCAGCAAGTACAGCCATGTGCCAGGAATCCAGTGGCTGCTGGGAAATGAAGCTATTTGCATTTGAGCATGGGTGGAAAGTTCTGGGCCATAAGAACATTATGTTAAGAGTATTTCAAGCTCTTCCATCCCAAAGGCATGCATTTGTCAAAGACTGGTTTGGACTTGTTCAACCTCAACCTTCATTTGTGGTTTAAGGAATTCTTAGCAATTGGTTTGGGAGAAGATGCACTAGCTGTCTCCTGTTGGGTGTAAACCTTGCAGATTGGCCTGCTTGGTCTACACTACAAAGTCATAGGCTTGGTCTACACCACAAAGGTAGGTCAATGTAAGTTGCCTTGCTTTGACCTATACAGGCATATGTCTACACTTAAATTTGTCTCCAGCCAACATACGAATTCTGTTACAGCAACACGGGACAACCATCTTCCTGAACGGCGTAGAGCCATGGTCAACCTACTTTGGTCGACACAGTGTAAATGTAGACACTGCATGACCTATGTTGACCCTAAGAGTTCTTCAGCCGTTGTCCCACAATGCCCCAGTCCCATGATAGTGACAGCTCTGCTCACAGTTTTAAACTCCAGCACCTAGGGTCACAGTAACTAGAAGCCCCTCCCCTCCTTAAAAATCCTACATGTTTTTGTAATGCCCTTTCCTGACTGCCCACCTTGGCAAGCACTCCTAGTAGTTGAGCCTTACTGTGTGCCACTGCCCAGCCAACTATGCCGGCTCCATGCATCAAACATGCTCCTGCCTGGAGCAGACAGAAAGTATCAGATCTCCTGAGCCTGTGGGGAAAAGAGTCAGTGCAGGCACAGCTATAGACCAGCTGTAGAAACATGAACATCTATGAGCAGATTGCACAGGGGATGCAGGAAATGGGGTACAGCAGAGCTCGGCAGCAGTGCCGTGTGAAAGCAAAGGAATTTTGCCAGTGATATCACGTGGCAAGAGAGGGCAACAAGAAATCTGGTGCTGAGCTGCAGACCTTCCGCTTTTACAGTGAACTGCATGCCATACTTGGCAGCGACCCCACTAACACCACACAGATAAGTGCGGATACCTACAAGGAGACCAAGACAGAGTCCTTGTTCTGAACAGTGAGAAAGAGGAGGAAGGGGGAAATGCGGTGGGGGACTCCAACCATGCTACAATTTAGGACCTGTTTGAAACTCTGCAGGAGTCTAGCCAGTCCATCGAGCATGGATGAGCCTGCTGATGAAGGAGCTTGGTTAAGGAAAGGAGCTTAGTTAAGTATGTACATGCATTTTTCCTTACAATGTTTTATTTGTTTTTCCTTCCTCCCTCCCATGGGCATTTAAAGATGGCGCCTGGTCAATCCCCAAGTTTACAAGACAAAGGTATCAACCTCACTGCTTTACTGCTATATTGTGAGAAACTAAAAAGTTAGGAAGTAAATTCAAAACACATTATGGACCCATAATAGGGCAGTCCAGTTACACGATCTGCATCATTTTGGTGTCCAGAGCTCAGGTAGAGGTAGAGTCAGCATCTGCTTTTCATTCCCTTGTTGGGCTGGGTGACGGAAAGAGAGGGGCACGTGGAGCACTTTGTTTATGTGAACAGGGATGTGCCTTTTATCCTCCTGAGACATCTCCATTCAACTTCCATGCAGATACGCCGCAATCCGCTCCCGAAGGTTTCTAGGGATGGCGGCCTCCTCTTCTGTGGTAGGACACTTTCCCATGCCACTCTGATGAGTTTGGCTGCCACCGTTGCAGAAAATAGGCTAGCGGCATATGAGCCCAGGCAGCCTTGGTACACCAGTAGCAGCTGGATTCTCTGTGCCTTTGTGACCCCCCAGGAGTGAGATATCAGTCAAAATCACTTCTGCCTGTGAACAATAGTGCCAGTATTCACTGCTGTTGCCCTACACTCGTAGCCATGGAATAGGGGCCAGAATTTTATAGCTTCATGATAACAGAAAACCACACCCACTCCCGGCAGGCTGTGTTCAGCATGGTTGGAGCTGGAGTGTGTTGCTGTGCTGAGGTGCTCCAAAGCTGAAGTGTCAATAAGCATTTCTTGTTTAAAGTATTCATGGGAGCACAGGAAGGGAATTTTGTAACTTACTTTTCCCTTTCCGCTGTAACAGTAAATCTAGTGATAAGTCTGTCTGTTTTTATCGGAAGCTTCTGGCATGGTGGCCTTGCGGAGGGCCCCCTCTACGCCCACAGAATGCTTGGCCCTGATGAGGATGAAGGAGGAGAAGTTCTGGGAGTTCCTACAACCCAGTACTGGAGACTATGCACAAAGGGCCAATATGAGCAACAGCACTGAGGAAAAACAGAAAGGACAGGCAAAAAGCCTGAGAGTCCCAGCAGCACAGTAGGGGGAAATGCACCAGGATGTAATGAGTCCCCTTAGGCAGCACACCCAAATGCTGCAGACCCTGGCTCACATACAGGTCCAAAAATCCTAGACTGCCCACCTATTGAAGTCCTTGGAGAACTCCATGCTTGCTTCTCTCTACATCATCCACAGCATCACAGACTGCATCCTTACCTCTACCACTCCATGCCGCGGGGGTCGGGGCGGGGAGGGGGAGAGGGGGCAACAAGGAAAACCACAGCTTCACATACACAGACCTGTGAAAACCACAGATTTGTGTGTGTGTAACCACAACAGACTACATTGGACTACCTTTTTGTTTACACAAATGGACATCAATATTTACTTACTTTTCAATAGGAACTTTAGAAGTTCATGACATTGTTATGTTAGAAGTTTGCATGACCTTGTACATTTTTCTTTGCACTTTGATTTTGTGCACTGAATTTTTGCTCTCAAAATATCTTTATTAGTTCACAACAAATATTACAGAATGTATAGCAACAGCCACAAAATCAAACGGTACTTATAAATGCATACCAAGCACCACAGACTTCATAGCATCAGAAAACACCCAGCTATTTTCATAAATGTAAAGCAAGTGACCCCACACAATTCAGGGCAGGAGGCAAAGTCCCAAGCCCAGCCGTATTTATAATTTGCAGCAGGCACAACAGAATAGATATAGCAGGGAAAAACCCCAAAATACATCATTTAAATTACACAAGGCAGACACTATTTCTGGACAGAATGGCACTGGAATATGCTTTTGTAGAATGAAGTGTTGTTAACATAGTTTACTCACTAGATTAGATCTCAGCAAGAAAAACATCCCAGTGGTTTTAGCTGCATATTGTGTACGTCACATGATCTGAGCTCCAAGGAGCCGAGAAGCGATTAATACATTCTGCACCTTCTGAGCCAAGAGTTGAAGCTTTCCTTGGTGCTGCCCAGATGGCCAATGTACAGCTTCATGAGAGAGCAGAGGAAGGGGTAGACTGAGTTTAGCATTTCCTCATCACCAATGATAATCTGCCTGTTGGGGAAGAATGTCCCTGCATACAACAAGCTGTCATGATGAGTACGCGCAGTGCTGATGCAGGCAGCCAAGTATGCACGACCCCGAGTGATATGCCAATTTTGGTGGGTATACGCTGCTGTAACTAGTGTCAACCAAAGTTTGTAGTGCAGACATGGCCGCAATCCCTTTTTTGAAGGTCTGAGCTCCAAAGAGCTGACTACTGATAACCCAACTCTGAAATCAGGGCATGAATTAATTAATCCAGAAAAGAAAGTGGAGTGCAGTTTGAATGGCAATTGACAGTACACTAGGAGAGAACACTAACCAGCAGGTATTTTTGGGCTATTCCCCTACGAAGAGCATCCAGATGACCTGGTATGGAATATGAATGGTTAACCTGATGGATGTTAAATTATTAAGCTATTGGCCAACAAACCATAGCTCTGATAGTAGAAGGGGGATGAGGTTGTAGAGTTTGTCTTGGGAGTTTTTTCGGGAAGGATTTGATGATATCCTTAAATACCTGGGTGAATTGTGGTGTGGGGTCTTCTTTGAGTTCTTTATAGAAGGTGCTGTTGGAGAGTTGTCAGTTGGTCTCGTTAACATAGTCATCACAAACCCATCCCAGGGACCATCTACTTGCTTCCCAAGATGCACAAACACGGGAACCCATGCTGACTCATCATATCTGGCCATAGCACTCTTACTGAAGGAATATCATTCAAGACTCAAAAAAAAAAAAAAAAAATCCTCAAACCACAAAGATTCAACTTCTTTCAGGACACAATTGACTTCCTCCAGAAACTCCGCAACATTAACAACCTTCCTCGGAATACCATCCTTGTCACTATGGATGTCACTTCCCTATACACCAACATCCTTCACAATGATGGCATCTCTGCCTGCATCAAATATCTACAAGACAATGGACAACACTCAGGGCTGGTCCACACTAACCCCCCGGGTCGAACTAAGATACGCAACTTCAGCTACGTGAATAACGTAGCTGAAGTTGAAGTATCTTAGTTCGAACTAAAATGCACTTACCGCGGGTCCAGACGCAGCAGGCAGGCTCCCCCGTCGACTCCGCTTACTCCTCGCGAGGAGCAGGAGTACCGGTGTCGACGGCGAGCACTTCCGGGATCGATTTATCGCGTCTAGACGAGATGCGATAAATCGATCCCAGAAGATCGATTGCTACCCGCCGAATCAGGAGGGTAGTATAGACGTACCCTCAGATATCCACTCCAAAGACATCACCAAACTCATCCATTTCATCCTTATCCAGAGCAATTTTACATTCAACAACAAACACTTTGTCCAAACCATTGGAACAGCCAGAGGTACTGGGATGGCTCCCCAGTATGCCAAGCTCTTCATGGGCCACATTGAGGAAGAATTTCTGGGAAAATGCACTACAAAACCAATGTTATACCTGAGATACATTGATGATATTTTCATTCTCTGGACAGACAACCTAAACTCTCTCACAGATTTCCACCACAACCTTAACAACCACCACCCATCCATCAAACACTCTTTAGAACACTTCCACACTGGCATCAACTTCCTGAACACCATGATCAACTTCAACAATTGAATACTACTGACAGCTTCTGCAACATTGGTTTCTGTAAATATAGTTAAAATGCTTGTTAATCCTTTTCTGCCTAATGCAGTGTTTCCTTTTTTGTAACACAATACACAACAATGGTAGCAACAAGACAAACAACACAAGACAAGACACAAAACATAAAACACAATCTTTGTTGCGACAGTAGATTCTTGATATTCTGGGTTGCTCTTCAACTGGTACCAGCTTTTCCTGCTTTTTTGAAAGACAGAAAGAACATGTTTCCACCCCTTTTGGGGTGGCAAATTATTTCTTTTAAAAATCTCTTTCTTTTACAAATATCCTTGCTGAGTGCAGGCAAAACAGGAATTACTCCCATACTTTTCTGTGTTTTTGTTCTATAGGCAGGCCAGGTTTCAATGGCTCCTACCTTTTAAGGGTTTAGGGGAAATTATCCCACTGTTCAGTTATTAAATTTACGAGGTGGTGTACCTCAGTTTTTCTTCTTATACAGCAGAACAAAGTTTGTAATGTTTCTCTGCTGTGCTAAGCTTTAAATGTATTCACAGGTAATAGCTGAGAAGCATAATTACCATATGACCTTAAAGTTTTTTCCAAAAATCATACACACTATACATTGTTACAGGGGTACTTATTAACAGTAAATTTATCCCAGTGTTTAATATTAACATCAAATCTATTAAAAGCTTCAGATTTCAGCACTGCATACACACACAAAAATATTTTTTTCTACTTAAGGTTAACCTGTCCCTCTCTTTTTCCACCTTCCAGGTAGTATGTTTGCTGGCCAGGTATGTTCATTATTTGCAGCTCCTTTGTGCTGACATTTATGGACAGGTCTCTCCTTCCTCTATCAGTTAGGTAATTTGCATTAACACAGATGCTTTCTGGCTTGCTTTTGAATCCAAAGCCATTAACAGCTCAGAGACCCTGTCTTAAAAGGGACACAATCAACTTCCACACAAGTTTTGATTTCTTTTCACTTTCAACTCCTGCTTCCAAAACACACAGTGATCTGAAAAAGAAAACACAACCTATTGTGGTTTCCTTTAGAGCTCTAATAGGATTTTAGTTAAGTAGCATGTTTTGTTTGAATTTCTTTTACCCCTTCTACAATATACACTGTACATGTCCTGGGAAAAATGCACATTCCTTTCATAGTTTAACTTCTATAACATTATATTTGCCATATCAATTTTTACATCAGCTGTAACTGTTTCTTTTGTGCTCAGAGTTTTCATGTACCTTCATCAAAGTGACAGTCTGATTACTCAGAGCCACCTTAAGGCTCAGTGTTTTTAATGTTGCTTTTCTTTTTTTTTTTCCTCTGCACCTCACCCCTGCTGTTGCTCCAGAGGGGCACTGTTTTTTTTAATTTCTTATTTTTTTACTATAGCTCTTATCTGCTATTTTGTTACCCAAAAAAAAGGATCCAGAATTTCTCCCCTTCTCCTGGGTTTGACTGCCCTGCTGCAGCCACGACTTTGGTCTTTAAAAAGATATTGAACTTTATAAAGTATTGAGGTATCTTAAGGGTTAAATGCTAAATACCAAAGCCAAACAACACCAGTTACTGGTGTCTGGCAAAAAGGTGTCTGTCAGTTTTGCAACTTTGAATGAAAGATTCGGATGGATTTTTAGTGGTATTATTTAAAACCAAACCAAAACAAAACCCAATTTACCTTAAACCTACCAAACAGAGTTTTTCAAGCCAGGAATGTCGGTTTAGGTCCTAAACACTCCACATATTTACACAATATATTTATACACACACACAGAGATGCATACATATTCTTTTGCTTAACATCCCTTACACTGTTTTAATTTTTACACAGGTGTACATAGATTACATTGGTATACATTTGGGGTCAGTTACGTTCCAGTAGAAACCCCTTATGTTCTTTTAGTGAATTTGACTAAATTGTTCAGTCAAATGATTTAAATCTGATTGTCTTTTTGCCTGGCTTATTTACAAACGTTCCTTTGGAAAAGGGCCCATTTTTCCTTCAGAACGGCTGCAAAGAAACCAAGAATTCTTTTTCTATAACACTTTCTCTGTTAACATCTTTACAAGGTTCAACTGCTTAATTCCCTCCAGCCTCTGCAGACATAACGTCTCACTCTCTTTCCTTAAATCACTTACTTACCTTCCAAAATGACACCTTCATCAACTCAGATTTCACCATTCCAAGTATTGTCCCAGGGATCTGAATTCCCCATGCCTGCACTTACTTACTCCTGCCACTGTGCCCCTCAGGGCTCCCAACTTGTTTTCCAATCTCTTTATCTGTTGCCTGCCTGCTTGTCTGGGCCTGATCCTGCTTTCCTCACTAAACCACCCCTTCCCATGGGCACAGGCTTTGTCCCACTAACCATTTAGCAAGGAGGGCAGGCTCCTCAACTAGCCGCCACCCCTCCTGGTCCCTTTTCTTGGTTCCCTTTCTTTCTTGTTGCTCTGGGGTGGTCATTCTGCCAGATAGGTAGCGACCCTTTCTGACAGAAGGCACAGGTACTTTGCTATTGTTTACTGTGTTAGACTCTATCAGTTCAGTCCAAAAGACCTTAGGCTGCCTGCATCCTCTCCACCAAATTTGTTACCTGCACAAAATTCTCTGTTACTCACACATTCAAGGGTGTCCACCGTTACCCAGTTCCTAGGGCTCAAGGCATAACCCTTTTAATTTAGGCACCCCCACACTATCCAGTTCCTAGGGCTCTAGGTAAAAAGCCCCTAACTTTACCCCTCTGTGGGCTCTGGGCTCTACTCATCCATGGGCTACGGGCAAATACACATTCCCTGTGGACTCACAGCAAACTCCCTTTCCCTGTGGACTCAGGGTTTGTCCTTTGCGGGTTTACGGGGTCTTTTACCAGTGAAAGAGCCCTACACAGTAATATACTACATAACCTCTATTCATTAACAATCACCAAAAACAGACTGTACACGCTACACATACAGTGCTCACCACTCCCAAAAAGACAGATGAACTTTTCTTGATGGCCAGTCAGAATCAGGTCCATCTGGGGGACTCCAGTTTCTGCATGGTGTCATTGGCAGAGTGTTACGGTCTGGCAGCTCTGATCTTTGGGGCTGTGTCTTGGAGTTGGTTGCCTGTCTCTGGACATAATTTCTCCACTCAAGCAGGCAATCAAAGATACCTTTCAAGATCCATAGGTCCTACACATGCCTACCACAATATGTGGTGTACCTCATTCTGTGCACTAAATGCCCCAATAACAACTATGTGGGTAAAACCAGACAATCAATATACTCTCAAATGACATCACACCAGAAAATTATAAAAGCAAAAAAACCACCAAAACCAACCCTGTGGGCGAACACTTTTCACAACATGATCACTCTATATCTGACCTTTCAGTCCCCGTCCTCAGATGAAACCTTCAACAACCCCTTCAAAAGATGAACCTGGGAGCTTGTATTCATAACTTTGCTAGACACTAAAAATCATGATCTTTATAAAGACACTGAATGTATGGCTTTTTACAGCAACCTGTAACCCACTAACCCTTCCCTCCCTTTTTTGTCCTATGATTGCAGAGGTGTTAAAGGCCACTTGACTTTGAATGCTCACTTACAATATGTGAGAGACAAGGTGGGTGAGGTAACTTTTATTGCACCACCTTCTGTTGGTGAGGGAGACACGCTTTCAAGCTTACAACAGAGCTCTTCTTCAGATCTTACAATACGTGTTAACTGGCTATGCTGAACAATCTGATAGGCTGACTGCTTTTCCTAGAAAACCTTGTCTCTCTCACCAACAGAAGTGGGTTCAATAAAAGCTATTACCTCACCCACCTTGTCTCTCTAATATCCTGGAAACCAACACGGCTACAACACTGCAAATAGCTATGACAGTACAGTCAGAATAGGATGTAGGGGCCCCAGAAATCTTTAATCTGCCAGGATTATCTCTAGGTTTATACAGTGTTGTTACAGTGATGTGAACACGTGTTTGCCAATTATGGAACACAGAATAAACAATGGCCTTCTGCCATTTGATTAAAAATATCATGTTGAGTATTCATTCCAGTATGTTGTTCAGAACTTTCATTCATCTCATATCTGTGTATTTGCTAGACTCCTTAGCAAACCTCTTGTTCTTTTGTGACTGTGCTGTGTTGCATTGTAATGTAGATGTCTGGCACTTCTCCTTGAAATCAAAGTGCACCAGTGGGAAGCCTGATCACAAATGCTGAAATCACACTTTAGTTCAATTTGCATCAAGACAGCAGGCATTGAGGTGGTCAGTTTTTAAAAGTGCCTTAGCAGAACTCCTGTATGACTCACTGACTTATTTTGTCCAAACTGCATGATAATATTAAGCTGAATGCTGCTCCCACTAAAGTCAGTGTATGTGGGATAGGAACTCTCTTTGCGGACAGCTATATGGAATAAAACCATGTTTTAACCAGGTTGAAACACCATGTCTTTGCTCAGCTATACATGAAGGCTAGAATGAATTTTTTGTTTTTTTAAATCCCAGATATCCATATTGGCTGGCCTAATTATGTTAAACATTAGTTGTCCACAGCCAAATATAAATAGTCTGCACTTAAGCTTGGCTTAAAATACTCATTTTGACAGTGGGGATACTGCCATACTCTATTACTTCAATCTGCAAAAATATGCATGTCTTTGTTCCTGTGTCACAAGACTTCTCGCACATTACTGCTTTGGATCTTTCCCACGAAACAGATTCTGTGACATCAATGCTAGGAATGTCCTGAGGCCTTGATGTCAAAGATGTAAATGGTTATTTGTTTCCATGCCTACACCCACAGTAGTATATGCTAGACGCATGACATAGGTCAGTGGTCCCCAACGTGGTGCCCGCTGGCGCCATGGTGCCCGCTGGGGCATTTATGTGCGCCCGCCATAAGGGCCAGCATCAAGGAAGGAAGAGGAGAGGATCATCCGCCGGAGAAGCGTCGCCACTGAAATGCCGCCGTGCAGCGCTTCCAGCGGAGAAGCTTTTGCCGAAATGCTGCCGACGTGCGCTTTCAGCGGAGAACCATCGCCGCCAAAATGCCGCCGAGAAGTGTCGCTGCCGCTACACTCTGATGAAGGGATGAATGTGCTCTTGGCCACAGAAAGGTTGGGGACCACTGCCATAGGTAGTATACTCCTAACAGAGAACATGTGATCAGTTTTGGCCCAGAGAGTCACTGAAGATTCAGTATCATACCTGAGTGCATCCTAAATCCAGCACAAGTTTACCTTCATCAGCCAGCAGCAATGCTGACATGCACCTGAGGGCCCACTGCCCACATTGAAATGACTCAGCAATGTCTGCCAACACCAAGGTTTAACTTGATGTCTAGTAAGAGAAATGTCTGCATCATGGTATGACAGCCGCAGGGTTTGCTTTATTAATAACTGGGCAGTGCACCTACACGGCACTTTATCTGCAGATCTCAAAGCACTTTCCAAAGGTGGATAAGCGTCATTATCTTCCTTTTACAGACGGGGTAAGAACAAAGAGCTTAAAATGGCCTGATTTGTGGGAGCTGAGTGTGCTCAGTACTTCTGAAAATCAGGCCTAAGTGACTTGACCAAGGTTACACAGCAAGTCAGTGACACTGTCACACACTGACAGAATCACCCCTGTGTGGGTGGTTTTGCTTCATGCCCACAGAATAATGTTTCCATTGGTATGTGACAGTGCTGGTGAGCTATCTAGTCGGCATACTTGCAGAGAGTTTGTCTCACCAGTGGTCGCAAAGGACTTTAAATCTCCCATGGCCTGAGCATAGGATGAATACCTCACCTGTCCTGGAACAGCACTTTGGTCTCCATGATTTGGGCACCAACTCTATTGGAAAAGGCCATAGGTCTCATGTGCCTTCCCTCTTGAGAAGAATGCACTGCACAGGCATATCAGATTTCATTAATCCTCAGCACAAACAAAACCTATAAGTACTACTGCAACAGCACAAATCATCCTAACAGCAATCTCAGCTAAATAACATCGTGCAAATATTACTGGATGTGTCTGAAACAAACAAAATGCAATGAGCTCAAACTGGTGCTGATTTTTATAAATTCTTCATACCTGGAAAAAGCCACAGAAACTCTGGCAAGATCATTATAATGTAAGAGATGATAATGGTAAATCACAGACAGAACAGTAATAATTTTCAAATGCATTATGTGTACTACTGCTCAATGAATAATTATGCCAGAGAAAAGCACTATGTTTCTGTTCAAGTTTAATCTTTTACAGATATGAGGCTGGTACTGTAGATAAACCACTCACTTGATTGGTATTATAATTTGATTTAGTTCAGAATATATGCCTGCAGTATCTGCTTTCTCAGTAACTGTGAATTTGTGCTAGGGGAAAACCTGTTAGGTGTGTGATTTATGCCTACCAACTTGGCTTATTCAGTTTTAAACTCCAAAAGCATACTGAAGTCTCCAATCTATTATTTTTAAAAAGTGTGTTTGCTTCATGCACTTTGCCAATTCTTCTTCTCTTGCTACTTAATTTGTCTTCTCCCACTTTTGCCTTTGTGTTTTTCTTCTTCATCCTTCCCCCGTGCCTAAAATGATCTTAAAATGATTTGTCTTCAAATCCCTCCTTAAAACCAACCCACTTCTTTCAGCTAGCTCTCCAGTCGACTCCTACACTAGTGTGATCTGTTTAATTTTCTTCTTATCAAATCTAAAAATCTGTTCTTTCAAGCTTTATACACATTTATTTGTATCTTATTTTGTGTTGGTGTTGTCCCTCCATCCCTTCCCTTATGGCACTATCTAAATATTTAGATAAAAATAATAAATACTTTAAATGAAAAATCAATGTGGCCTTGGCAGATGATGAAAATTCTATGCAGGAAATGTTGGACCAATGTGAGAGATTCAAGAGCAGTATATCACTGGGAACAGATGTCTTTCATTGAAGGATTCTGAAGCAAATAAAGTGAGACAGCAGAGTCACTGACAAGTATGTGCAATATATCCTTAAAACAGAACATTCTAAAAACCTTCCTCTGAAGCACTGGCCACTGGAAGAAGTAGGATGCAGGGCTTGATAGAGCAATAGTCTGATTCTTTATGGCAAATCCTAAGAGGAAAACTGAAAAGCGGTGTTAGCATTTGACCCAGTTTAAAGTGACAGATTTTGAAAAGTAAGACTTACTATGAGATTAAGGAAAGTGCAAGTAATGAAAGCAAGCAATGGTAATAACTTGAAACTGCTGAGAATTATCCATTGCTAGCAAATACAACTAACTGGGGAAAAGAGTAAACCTGCCCAGCCAAAATCTTCCCCTCTGACTTCCCACAAATAAGAGAGAAATTGGTAGTGTGACAGAGCTGTCACTGTAGGGATGTGGATTAGGTGGGGGAGGGTTCCATATTCTTCCCTGGGCCTGGTTCTCTATTGCCTTTCCCCTTGTGTAGTCATTTATGCCCATGCAAAGTGGAGGTAAAATGCTACTAGTGATTTGATCATGTTGTACACGCACTGTGCACAGGTGTAAATGACAACACATAGTGCAAGGCAACGGAGAGCCAGGCCCAGGGAAGAATATAGAAGAGAAAGAGAAAAGCGGGACATAAACTGAATCTCCAGGCCAAACACTGAAGTGAAAAAAGCTGTTGTCACAAGATCTAAGGAAAAGCGTCTGGGTATAATTAGTACCCTGCAAATTGCTAGCTGTGCTTGCTACTGAATATTTTGCTACTGTTCCACTTCCTCATCAAAGATCTTCCAAAAAAACCCTACAGACTCCTGTTAGGAGCCAGGGTAAAGAACAACAAGTAAATCGCGAAAAAAACCCAACTTGCTGTGTCTCAAACTAGACCAGCCTGGAGGGAAAGAATCAGACTGGATAAGAACAATTCACATGGTGAGATTTGGACAAGAAAAATCCTGCCCAGAGGGGGCCATGTCACTACTTGCTAGTTCACAGACACTTGACCCAGTGAAGTACTTGTGAGGCAGCTGGGTCTGCTAGGGTTACTGAGGATGAATTGAGTGGTTTTGCTAGGGACAGTGTGAGGCCTGGGGCTTCCTCTTAATTAAAAGAAGAAATGAATACTAGGGTGAAACTCAGAAGGAAGTACCTGACTCTTCTATTGGTTCTGTTGGAGCTATACTCACAACAACGGGATTGGTGTTGTGAAGGAGGGCTGACCCTAAAGGTAGATCAAGAAGAGTAATGGTGACAGAAACCTGTATGTGTCAAGAAAATGGGTTTGTTGGATATTTATAGTTACATTCTAAAGGGTTTTGTTTTACTCCTGTTTTAAAAAGTTATATTTATTATTAGTGTGATTGAAATGTCTCTGTATATGAGTAGTGTATTTGAATACAAATTATTGCTCTGTATAGGAGATGGCTAAAACACACCAATACAGAATTGCCCCTTACATAAGTGAAAAGTCAGAACTGAAAAGTTAAAGCTTTTGAGTACTTCTTTTGGGAGGGATCTAATTCACATAGCTTTAAATGTCTTGTATTTACTGCTTTTCAGGGATGCTATATCGTACACTCATCTCCAGCGGAGAAGCCTGCAACAAAAGAGCAAGAGCAAGATAGTATTATCTCAATAAAAAACAGTTTGGTTTGGATGAAAGTGAGGGACTGAGTGAACTCTAGGCATGTGATCTAGAGCTGAATGGTCAAACAGAAGTAAGTTAATAAACAAACCAAACTACATAAAATAACCTAGCTCTTGGTGAGATGTAGGGAAAATAAAAAGCCACTCAGCTGATCCTACTTAGAACCGGCAAAGATCCTGATAAACTCCATGCTGCCGTCAGAGAAATGACGAGCAGACTAGCAGATTTTAATTTTTTTCTGTTTATAGAAAAAATATCTGCCAAAATACATCTATGTAAGTAGCTTAAAAGCAAAAAAGGGTGAGCTGGAATGCCCAGTATTGAGATATAGTTTGGCAGTGGGAGCAGATATAACTTGTGGTCATTAAAACACTGTAATTTGGGGGGGGGGTGGGGAGGGGGAACATAGAAACATCACATCACCAAGCAGGAAAGTATGGCTTTCTCCACTTCTCCCTCTGCATATGGCTCTGGTGCTATCACACCTGCAATACTGAGTTCAGTTCTAGACACTTCATTATCAGAGAGAGATTGCTAAACTCGAGGGAGTTCCAAGAAAAGCACAACAAATTATTAGGTGGTTGGAAGGGATGATTTACAAAGAAAGATTAAAATGTCTAAATGTAGAGAGCTTTTCTAAGTGAAAACTGAAAGGGGACATACTGTAGTGGTCAACAAATAATTGAAAGGTATAAACACCAGGATGGGAGAATATTTATGATGGTATAAGGACCATGAATAATAATGAGATGAAATGAAGAAAGATAAATTATATGTTGAGTACTGGGAGAAACTTCCTTACAAATGGATTGGGTAGATGGTGGAATGATTTTCTAAGACACATGGTGGAAGCTTGACATTTGGGATATTATAAATTAGACACAATAAACTCTAGAAAATATAGTGTAGGAAGCAGACCTGAAAGGGTTAAGAGGGGGGCATATCACCACTGGATAATGGGTCCTTCAGTAGGTATTTTCATCTCTAATGTCTTTGAATTGACCTTCCTAAGATTTTTCAGCTATCGTAATACTAAAATGAGGGGATTTAGGAAATGGGACTAAACTCATTCCTGGAACACGTCAGAATGACTATAAACCTCACTGCCTTCACAGCAAAATATAAAAAACTTCTTCATTCTCACTCTTCGGCAATAATAATGCATGTAAGCAAATCAAAAAATTCCCTCCACCTAGATTCTATAGGCTAGTTCAGGGGTCTCAAACTCAAATTACCATGAGGGCCGCATGAGGACTAGTGCATTGGCCCGAGGGCCGCATCACTGACCCCACCCCCTCGCTGCCCCCGGCCCCGCCCCCACTCCACCCCTTTAAATTAGGCCCCGCCCCTTCTCCACCTCCTCCCCTGTGCGCACGGCTTCCCGCTCCTCCCCCCTCCCTCCCAGAAACTGTGATGCTCTTCCCATGCGGCCCGCGGAGCTCTTCCCTGCAGCCCGGTGGGCTCCCCACGCCCCCCCCGCTTTAAAAAATATTTTTTTAAAACATTTTTTTTTAACCCCCAGTCAGTTCCCGGCGGCGGGAACTGCCTGGGGGTAAAAAAATAATAATAATTTTTTTTTTAAAGGGGGGATTGTGGGGAGCCCGGCGGGCCGCAGGGAAGAGCTCCGCGGGCCGCATGTTTGAGACCCCTGGGCTGGATCCTCTGCTGTTGCAAATTGATGTAGCTATGTTGAAGTCAGTGGAGCTAAGTGATTAAAATGGGGTTAGGATCTGTTGCTATGCAGTGTTGCCAAACCCAAGCATTCAAAAATAATGAGTCAGGCTAAAAAAAAAAAAAAAAAAAAAAGTGAAATCCTGGCCTATTGAAGTCAATAGGAGTTTAAACAATCACTTCAATGGAGCCAAGATTTCATCCCATATGACTGGCTTAGAAAAATCATGAGATTTTTAAAATAATACAGTTTTTTATCCTTTTTATTTGCCTTCTGGTTTTTCAGCCTTTGGGGTTCACATGTTCAAGCTTGTGACCTCAACGATAAGGAATAAAAACATATTTTTTTATATATCTGAATTAAAACTGAGCTTCTTACACAATCACAGGAGTATAGGAACTGGGACTTTATGACAAAACTGTGAAAACTGTCTCATAAAATTTGTAAGGCGTTCAAACACTACAGTGATGAGCATCCTATAAAACCCTAGATAAGAAAGAGAAATTAAATAAAAATGTATGTTAAAATCAAATGCCTCAATAAACCTTAATTGTGATTTATTACCAGTGCAATCTCACAGAGGGTATATCACCATTTTTAAAAGCAGTCTTTTTTCAGGTGTGCATGAGTACACTACCATTCTACTATGATTACAACCTCATAATTAATTTTGTTTCTAAATTTGTACACAAGAAAAGAGAATTTTTGCTATCATCCTTCCTATATTTTAATTTGGATAATTACGTTCTACTGGCATACAGTAAATTCCTCTTTTTTCCCATATGGATATGATATTCTTCCCTTCTTTTCCTACACTGTTGGGCTGCTGTGTGGTGCTTAACAACTGCTAACTACCACCCTACAGAGACTATCTTTTAATGTTGACCTTAGTAATTCCTACATACAGTGGGGGATTACTGTGCCACAAGGTGGGTGAGGTAATATCTTTTATTGGACCAATGTCTGTTGGTGAAAGAGAAAAACTTTAGAGCTACTACTGAGGCCCAGTCTACACTACAGTTAGGTTGATGTAAGGCAGCTTACGTTGACCAGCCTCTGTCAGTGTCTACACTACAGCCTTGCTCCCACCAATGTAAGTGCTCTATTACACTGACATAATAACTCTGCCTCAATGAGAGATGTAGGGCTTATGTTGGTGTAGACCAGGGATCTCTAACTCAAATCACCATGAGGGCCACATGAGGACTAGTACTTTGGCCCGAGGGCCGCATCACTGAAACCTTTTCATACAACGATACAAAAGTATAGTCAAAAATGAAAAAAATGAAGAGTAATATAGTGTGCTATTAAAAGTCAATGTATTAACTTTTTTAAAAACTGTAATGCAAAGAGGGGTTTTAATAAAATATAAACACTCAGTAATGCACCTCACTCAAACAACAAAATAGGTATTTACTTTTAGAATTACTTTGGTTAAAGCCCCCCCCTCGGTCCCCGCCCCCACCCCCACTTCACCCCTTCCATGAGGCCCTGCCCCTTCCCCACCCCCATTCCAACCCCTTCCCCAAAGTCCCCGCCCCAACTCCACCCCCTCCCTGCCCCTGTTCCAACCCCTTCCCCAAATCCCCACCCCAGCCCTTCCTCCTCCCCTGAGCACGCTGCGTCCCTGCTCCTCCCCCCTCCCTTTTGGAAAGTCCTAAGTGCTGCCAAACAGCTGTTTGGTGGCAGGAAGCGCTGGGAGGTAGGCGGAGGAGTGGGGACATGGCACGCTCAGGAGGGAAGGAAGGGTGGGAGGGGAGCTTGGCTGCCGGTGGAGTCGGCGCCTATGGCAGGCTGCAGGAAATAACTCCGCGGGCCACGTGTTTGAGACCCCTGGTGTAGACACTGCATTTCTTACATCTGCTGTTAGCTGTCATTCTTGTCAATTTCACGGCTCCCTGCTGGAGCCGTGAAATTGACAAGAAAGGCTGGTAGGCTCCCTGCTGTGAACCCAGGGCCTGGCTCACAGCTCAAACTGTCACCCTGGGGAGGGTGGGGGGCTCCAGCTACAGCCCGACTCCCCCTCAGGCTCCTGGCTCCCCTCACCCAGCCGGGCTGCTGCCCGAGCTTCCCGCTAGGAACTTGGTTCCCTGCTCCCCGCTGGGAGCCCGATAGCTGCCCAGGCTCCCAGCGGGAGTGGGGAACCAAGAGCCCAGGCAGCAGCTAGACTCCTGGAGGAGAGTGGGGAGCCTGCGCAGCAGCGGGGAGCTGGCAGGCAGTCCGGTTCCCACCAGGGAACTCTGTGCTGAGCTGAGAGCCCCGGCGGTAGCTGGTCTCCCAATAGGGAGCAGAGCTGAGAGCCTGGGCAGCAGCTGGGCTCCCAGTGGGGAGCTCTGTGCAGAGCTGAGAACCCAGGCTGTCAGCCCCCCAAACTGCCCCTCAAGTCGGTGGAAGCGCTGCTGGTGAGGACGTGCCCCACCGACAGAAGGAAGGAGGGCAGTGTGGATCTGAAAAACTGCAGTATTTACTGCATGGCTGTAAGGTGACCTAATACAGGTCCACTTAAGTTTGTAGTATAGACATGCCTGCAGAGCTCTTCTTCAGGCCTGGGAAAGGTATTCAGAGTGTCACAGCTAAATAGAAGGTGGAAAGATTGTTTAGCATAAGGAGTTAACACATATTGTAAGAGACCATTCAAAGTCAAGTGGCCTTTAACACCTCTGCAGTCATAGGGCAAAAAAAGTGTGTGTGTGTGTGCGTGGGGGCGGGGGGGCGGTTGTTAGTGGGTTACAGATTGCTGTAAAAAGCCAATAATTCAGTATCTTTATTAAGACCATGATTTTTAGTGTTTAGCAAAGTTATGAATATAAGCTCCAAGGCTCATCTTTTGAAGGTGTTGTGCCGGTTTCCTTTCAGGATGAGGATTGAGAGGTCAGATATGGAGTGATCGTGTTGTGGAGTGTTTGCCCACAGGTGATATGGGTTTTTTTGTCCTTTATAATTTTTTGTGAGTTCATTTGAGAGTGTAGTGATTGTCTGGTTTCACCCACATGGTTGTTATTGGGGCATTTAGTGCACTGGATGAGATACACATGTTGTGATTGTCATGTGTAGGACCCATGTCATGTGTAGGACCCAAGGACTTGAATGGTGTGTTGTGTGTGGCATTGATCATCATAGCATTGGAGATATTATCTGCAGGTTTTGCATCTGTTGTTATGGCAGAGTCTGGTGCTGCTTTGAGTTGGTGTGTCTTGGTCTATGAGGTACTTGCTTCTCATGATGAGCATAGTGAGATTGAGGGGGGTTGTTTGAAGGCCAAAAGAGGGGGGTCAGGAAATATTTCTTTTACAATATGATTCCCCCAAAAAAGCTATTTCCTCACCCACCTTGTCTCTAAAATATCCTGGGACCAACATGGCTACAACAACACTGCAAACTATTGTTAATAGACCAGAATAGTTCTGAAGTGAATTTATGATAGTACTGTGCAGTATAGATTAATAGGTTCCTTAATTATTCATTTGGCAATGACTGTAGTAAGGAGACTTGTGGGTACTTCCAAAGGCTACCTCTTAAGGATTTTTCAACACGTACAGCGCTGCAGCGGCACCAATGCAGCTGTGCCGCTGCAGTTAGGGTGACCAGACAGCAAGTGTGAAAAACCGGGACAGACAGGGTGGGAGGTAATAGGAGCCTATATAAGAAAAAGCCCCAAATATCGGGACTGTCCCTGTAAAATCGGGACATCTCATCACCCTAGCTGCAGTGCATCTGGTAAAGACTTTTTATGCTGACGGGAGAGAGCTCTCCCAGCATAATAAAACCACCTCCATGAGCAGCAGAAGCTGTCGGTTGGAGAAGCTCTCCCGCGGACATAGTGCTGTCCACACCGGTGCTTATGTCAGGTTAACTTATGTCACTTGGGAGGTGGTTTATTCATATCCCTGAGCCCTGGTCTACACTACGAGTTTAGGTCGAATTTATTAGCATTATATCGATTGATCCGTGCACCCGTCCACACGAAGAAGCCATTAACATCGACTTCTAGGGCTCTTAAAATCGATCTCGCCACTCCACCCCCAATGAGGGGATTAGCGCTTAAAGCGATATTGCCGAATCGAACTAGGCTTAGTGTGGACGCAATTCTACAGTATTGGCCTCCTGGATCTATCCCACAGTGCAACATTTGACCGCTCTGGACAGCAGTCTGAGCTCGAATGCTCTGCCCAGGTACACAGGAAAAGCCCCGCGAACTTTTGAATTTCATTTCCTGTTTGGCCAGCGTGGTGAGCTGCAGGTGAGTGAAGATCTCATCAGCAGACCATCATGGAGTCCCAGAACCGAAGACGAGCTCCAGCGTGGACCAAGCGTGAGGTACGCGATCTGATCGCTGTATGGGGAGAGGAAACCGTGCTAGCAGAACTACGGTCCAAAAGAAGAAATGCCAATACATATGCCAAAGTCTCCAAGGGCATGCAGGACAGAGGCTGCAACAGGGACGCGCAACAGTGCCGCGTAAAAATTAAGGAGCTCAGGCAAGCCTACCAAAGAACCAGAGATGCAAACGGCCGCTCTGGGTCAGAGCCCCAGAGATGCCGCTTCTATGACGAGCTGCATGCCATTCTAGGAGGTGCAGCCAGCACTGACCCACCCATGTGGTATGACTCCGTATGTGGATCATCAGAAACCACCGAGGAGCATTTTCAGGAAGAGGAAGCTGATGATAATGATGCTCAAAATAGCGCACAGACACAGCAAGGAAGTGGAGAAGCCCTTTTCTCCGACAGCCAGGAACTCTTTGTCACCCTGGAGCCAGTACCCTACGAACCCACCCAAGGCGTGCTTGATGCCGGAGAAGGGACCTCTGGTGAGTGTACCTCTGTTAAATTAATACATGTTTTATAAGCAAGCATGTTTAATGATTAATGCGGCCAGTACAGCTACAGCTACTGGAAAAGTCTGTTAACATGTTCGGGGATGGAGCGGAAATCCTCCGGGGACATCTCCAGAAAGCTCTCCTGGATGTACTCCCAGAGCCTGTGCAAAAGGTTTCTGGGGAGGGCAGCCTTATCCTGTGCTCCTTGGTAACACACTCTACCACGCCAGGCCAGTAGCACGTAGTCTGGAATCATGGCATTGCAAAGCATGGCGGCGTATGGTCCCGGTGTTTGCTGGCATTCAAGCAACATCCGTTCTTTATCTGTCCGTGTTATCCTCAGAAGAGTGATATCATTCATGGTCACCTGTTTGAAATAGGGGAATTTTATTAAGGGGGTATTCAGAGGGGTCCATCCCTGCTGGGCTGTTTGCCTGTGGCTGAACGGAAATCTTCCCTGCTGTGACCCATGCGGTGGGGGGAGGGGGAACAGCGAACATAATGGATGTGTGTGTGTGTTGGGGGGGTCGATTAGGTTCGCGCTGGGTGGTAACCCGAAAACCGCCGCCCCTCACTTTTCAATTGCCAAGCCTTTTTTAAATGGCCAGCCCAACGGCTGTTTGTTACGGGAAATGAGGGGGTTGCTGTTTGAAACCATTCCCACATGTTATAAAGGTTAAAGAAGCCAATAGACTGTGGCTTACCATGGCTGCCTGAAAGCCGAATTCTGTTGCCTGCCAGACCTGCTTGTGTGATCTCTCACAACAAACCGTCAGACCCTCAATATAACAGGCAAAGTGCAACCTTGGACCAAATGCACATGTGCTATGTAATGTTTGGAGCATTGTTCTCTAATATGTGTCTTTTAAACCACTCCTCTCCCGTTTGTTTCCTCCCGCAGTTGCAAATGTTTCAACGCCACCCCTTTCATCACTGTCCCAGAGGCTAGCGAAGATTAGAAGTAAAAAAAAAGGAATAGAGGCGATATGTTCTCAGAGCTCATGCAGTCCTCCCACACTGAAATGGACCAGCAGAATGCATGGAGGCAGACACTGTTGGAGTCCAGAAAGGCACAATTTGATCGCGAGGACAGGTGGCGTGCTGAAGACAATGAGCGGCGGGCTGAAGAGAGTAGGTGGCGTCTGTATGCTGAGAGAAGGCAGGATGCAATTCTGAGGCTACTGGAGGATCAAACGGAAATCCTCTGGCTTATTGCTGAGGAAAGGCGTATGGTTCAGGAAAGGCCACCTGAGCCCAGACCGCCGCTACAGCCCCTGTGTAACCAACAGCCCTCCTCCCCGAGTCACATAACCTCATCACCGAGACGCCCAAGAACGCGTTTGGGCGGCCTCCGTGCACCCAACCACTCAAGCCAAGAGAACTGTCCAAGCGACAAAAGGCTGGCATTCAATAAGTTTTAAAGTGCTGTGTGTCCTTGTCCTTCCCTCATCCCCTCCTCCACCACCCATCCTGGTGCTTCCCTTCCTCCACCACCCATCCCGGGTGACCGTGGCAGTTACCCCCATATTTCCCCCTATTTGTTTGACGAATTAATAAAGAATGCATGATTTTTAAGCAACAATGACTTTATTGCCTCTGCAAGCGGTGACCGAGGGGGGGAGGGGAGGGCAGTTCCATTACAGGGAAGTAGAGTGAATCAAGGGGCGGGGCTTTTCATTAATGGGAAAAAACAGAACTTTCACACAGCATCCTGGCCATTCATGAAACTGGTTTTCAAAGCTTCCCTGATGCGCAACGCACCCTGCTGTACTCTTGTAATAGCCCTGGTGTCTGGCTGCGCATAACCAGCGGCCAGGCGATTTGCCTCAACCTCCCACCCCGCCATAAACGTCTCCCCCTTACTCTCACAGATATTGTGGAGCGCACAGCAAGCAGTAATAATAATGGGAATATTGGTTTCGCCGAGATCTAACCTAGTCAATAAACTGTGCCAGCGAGCTTTTAAATGCCCAAATGCACATTCCACCACCATTTTGCACTTGCTCAGCCTATAGTTGAAAAGGTCCTGACTACTGTCCAGGCTACCTGTGTATGGCTTCATGAGCCATGGCATTAAGGGGTAGGCTGGGTCCCCAAGGATAACAATAGGCATCTCAACATCCCCAATGGTTATTTTCTGGTCTGGGAAGAAAGTCCCTTGCTGCAGCAGCTGAAACAGACCAGAGTTCCTGAAGATGCGAGTGTCATGTACCTTTCCCGGCCATCCCATGTTGATGTTGGTGAAACGTCCCTTATGATCCACCAGTGCTTGCAGCACTATTGAAAAGTAACCCTTTCGGTTTACGTACTCGCTGGGTTGGTGGTCCGGTGCCAAGATAGGGATATGGGTTCCGTCTATCGCCCCACCACAGTTCGGGAACCCCATTGCTGCAAAGCCATCCAGTATGAGCTGCACATTTCCCAGAGTCACAACCCTTTGTACCAGCAGCTCTGTGTTCGCCTTGGCTACTTGCATCATAACAGCCCGCACTGTAGATTTTCCCACTCCGAATTGATTCGCGACTGACCGGTAGCTGTCTGGCGTTGCAAGCTTCCACAGGGCTATCGCCATTCGCTTCTCTACTGTGAGGGCTGCTCTCATCTTGGTGTGCTGGTGCTTCAGGGCAGGGGAAAGCAACTCACAAAGTTCCATGAAAGTGCCCTTACGCATGCAAAAGTTTTGCAGCCATTGCTGATCGTCCCACAACTGCAGCACTATGCGGTCCCACCAGTCTGTGCTTGTTTCCCGGGCCCAGAATCGGCGTTCCACTGTATCAACAAGCCCCATTACCACCATGATGTCCACCTTGCGGGGGGGCCTTTTTTGAGAGAGGTCTGTGTCCATGTCCTCATCACTGTCCTCAGGGCGCTGCCGTCGCCTCCTCGCCTGCTGTAGCTGTAGCAGCTCCTGGTTCTCATTTTCCATATACTCCTGGACAATGTGCGTGGTGTTCATAACGGCGATAACAGCCGCGGTGATCTGATCGGGCTCCATGCTTTCCCTGGTATGGTGTCTGCAGGACAGCAGAGTGGGAGCAGAAGCGGTGGGTGCATAACAATGGTGTCAGCAATATGGCGCCCGCATGAAAAAAGGCAAGAAAGGATTTTTGGCTCCCCCCTCAGTTGCTTTCACGGAGGGAGCGGGGAGCAAGGGTTAGGCTCCTTTCCTTCTAACAGCAGATGGTACAATATGCAGGGAGCAAGGGTTAGGCTCTTTCCCTTCTAGCAGCAGATGGTACAATATTGCTTGATATCCATCTCCTGGCCCCCTCAAGGATTGAACTCGCAACCCCGGGTTTAGCAGGCCAACGCTCAGACCGCTGAGCTATCTCTCTGCCTGTGTTCCAGGCAGTACTGAATCTCCCTTAAACAAAACGTGAAAAAGAGAATGACCAGAGTCACTCTGGTCACTCCCATTTATGTCCAAGCGCCCCCGGCCAGCCACACCATAGGCCAGCCAGGAGCACACAGGGGACAATTAATTTCACGCATACTGTGCCATCTGCAGCTAGAAGGCAAGGAGCTTCTGTTGTGTAGTCCCACAACTATGATCATTTATGGCATATTGCACCATCTGTTGCTA
Organism: Macrochelys suwanniensis; assembly: GCA_033296515.1. Classification (NCBI taxonomy): domain Eukaryota; kingdom Metazoa; phylum Chordata; order Testudines; family Chelydridae; genus Macrochelys; species Macrochelys suwanniensis. The sequence goes on along the minus strand of CM065775.1, from coordinate 239,623,017 downwards.
GAAGGAAAGGAGCTTATGCTGTGAAATCCCGTGACTGCAGATGGTTCGATAGGCTTGATATCCATCCATCATCATCTTCTGGCCCCCTCAAGGATTGAACTCACAACCCCAGGTTTAGCAGGCCAACGCTCAGACCGCTGAGCTATCCCTCTGCCCATATTACAGCACCACTGAATCCCCACTAGACGTAATGTCCAGGCGTACACTGGAGATGTACAGTAATTGTGAGCTGAGCAGGCTCCATGCTTGCGGTAGCAAACCCGGAAACCCCGGAAAAAAAGGCACGAAAAAGATTGCTTTCACGGAGGGTGGGACGGGGGATGGCTTGATGACATGTACCCAGAACCACCAGCGACAATGTTTTCTGCCCCATCAGGCTTTGGGATCGCAACCCAGAATTCCAATGGGCGGCGGAGACTGCGGGAACTGTGGGATAGCTACCCGCAATGCAACGCTCCGAAAGTTGACGCTAGCCCTAATACTGTGGACACAGTCCGTCGACCTGAAGGTCTTAATGCTCTTTAGTGGGGACACACACAATCAATTCCATAAATTCGGGTTTTAAAATATCGACTTCTATAATTTCGACCTAATTCTGTAGTGTAGACGTACCCTGAGTGACATAAGTTCTGCCGACATAAGTTGTAGTGTAGACATAGCCTTAGAAGGAGGTGGAGAAGCAGCCATAGACTGCTAATGTTTTTGTGGAACTCTTGCTTATGCCTTATGGGTGACAAGTGAAGGAGGACTGGTAGCTCAGCAGCCACCTACTGATTTTTGACAGAGTCTGGTCAGAAATGTATTTATACCGGCCACAGTTTCCGTAACTAGTTTATGGATTTTAAATTAAATATTAATAGAATTCAAAATAATCTATTCCTCTTCCAATTCTAACCAATATTATTGACTTTAGTCTGCCTTACATTTTTAGAGTGTCTTAGGGTAGTTCTGATGGCTTCTGGTATTCTTATATCTATGTTGATTACATTTACTGTGGATGCCGCTGGAGCCTTGTATAATATAGGGCTCTCTCCAGCACTAGCACCTGTGCAGCTGAAACAATGGTAGTATTGGTGGGAATTTTTCCTAAAATCCTCCAGGATAGACAAGTCCCAAGGCAGGGATTGCATCTTCCTCTCTGTTTACATAGCATCAAACACACTGTCTGGCCTGTGCTATGTACTGACCCTTCCCCTCTTTAAAATTCCCTCTGAAAACATACTTTTCTATCAGCCTCACAAAAACTAAAGTATATCAGTGTCCTGTGTGCTCCACAGCTTGAGGGACACACATTCTGGATTCTGCAGCACAGCAGTGGAAATTCTGCAAACTAAAATTTAAAAATAAAGCTTTTATGAAAGTTGAATAATACAGTCAGTGCAGTAGCACCTTTCTTATTTATTTTTACATTACAATACAGTTTTAAAACACATTTTCAGTTATTCTCTATGCCAAATATTGTCACCTTTAGTTCCCGAGTCAATGGGTAAAATTCTCAAAAGCACCTACATGGCTAGATAAATAGATAAAATAAGTGTAGATAAATCTAAGTCATTATTGAAAATGGGACTTAAGGTTTGTCTGCACTACAGATACTACAATGGCACAGCTATGGTGCTGCAGCTGTACCATAATAGCACTATGGTGTAGACACGTCCAACAGCAACCGAGTTTTTTCACTGCTCTAGTTAGTTCACCTCCTCTAGAGGTGGTAGCTAGATTGGCAGAAGAACCTAATTCACAGCCTCTGAGTGATATAGCTAGGTCAACCTAAGACTGTTTCCTCATTAGAAATGCTGCAGTGGCACCACTGTAGTGCTTTGGTGGAGACTCTCATTACTGCAATGGGAGGGGTTCTCCCCATCGCTGTAGTTAATCCACCTAGAAGTCTTCCGTTGACTTAGTACTGACTATACCTGTACCTAAGGCTATGACTAGACTACTGCCTATGTCAGCAAAACTTGTCACTCATGAGTGTGAATATTCCACCCCCTTGAGTGACAGAAGTTACACCGACATAAATGCCAGCGTGCATAGAGCTATGTCACCGGGAGAGCTTCTCCTGCAGACATACCTTCTGCCTCTTGCAGGGGTGGTTTTATTATCCTGATGGGCGAGCTCTCTCTGGTCTGCATAGAGCAGTGATTCTCAACATGCGGCCGGTCAATGTGACATCCTCAGGGCCATAGAGGTAGTATTGTATGCTGCCACAATGGTAAATAGGCTGAGAACCACTGGCATAGAGCAGTGGTTCTCAAAGTTTTGTACTGGTGACCCTTTCACATAGCAAGCCTCTGAGTGCGACCCCCCCTTATAAATTAAAAACACTTTTTATATATATTTAACACCATTATAAATGCGGGAGGCGAAGCAGGGTTTGGAGTGGAGGCTGGCAGCTCGCGACCCCCCCATGTAATAATCTTGCAACACCCTGAGGCAGTGGTCCCCAACCTTTCTTTGGCCAAGAGCACCTTTCTGTGGCCAAGAATGTTTGCGGGCACTGAGGCAGCGACGTTTGTCGGCGGCATTCCGGCAGCAGCTTCACCGCTAGAAGCTCCCTGCGGTGGCATTCCGGCGGCAGCTTCTCCGCCCTGATGGCGGGCACATATAAATGTCCCCGCGGGCTCCATGGCACCCGTGGGCACTGCGTTGGGGACCCCTGCCCTGAGGGGTCCCGACCCCCAGCCCTGAGGGGTCCCGACCCCCAGTTTGAGAACCCCTGGCATAGAGTGTGCAGCTGTACAATTAGACATGGCCTAGGTTGATCTAAATTTTAAGGCTATGTCTACACTGGCAATTGAATGACAAAACTTGTCTTTCAAGGGTGTTTAAACCTCCCTCCTCCCCGAAAGACAAAAGTTTTGCCGACGACAAGCGCCAGTGTGAACAGCGCTTTGTCAGCAGGCGTGCTCTCCTGCCGACAACACAAACGCTGTTCATTGGGGGTGGAAGTTTTTTGTCAGCAGGAGAGCCGACAAACAGCGGCTACATTGCGTGCCTTTTAGCAGCATGGCTGTAGCGACACAGCCACGTCGCTAAAAGCTGTGTAGTGTAGACATACCCTCAGTGTACACCAGGCCTTTGGCTCCAAAATCAGTGAGGTACTTTTTAAAAAGTTGCCAAAGGTCTCATGTGGCTGAATGGGCCAGCTGGCACCTCTGGAGCTGAGTGCACACCCCACACTGCATTGGCTGCAGAGGTTACAGGATTGTTTTCCCTACCAGGAGATCCTGCCATTGACTTTTTCTAAAATGAAAGCTGAGATTGTGGAGCGCAACTGGGCAGCCAGAGGCGAGCTCCAGAAGTAGGCAGTAAACTGGGCCTTGAGTCTAAACAAGCCAAGATCCGCCTTTGCCTCCCTCGCTACGGTCTGGTTTGGAGTCCCGCTGGGAGAGATCGCAGCTCCCGGGCGGGCCGGGGTGGGAAGAGGGGCACGTTGTTAACCGTGAACTGCGCAGAGAGCTGCGCGCCGCAATACAGCAGCCTTGGGCTGGGGGGAAGGGAGGGCCAAGTGTGCCCGGGCGGGAGGTTCCCCGGTGCCCGCCCCCCCACTCCCGTGCAGTGATTTAAATGTCCCGCTGTGCCCGCCCCTTCCCCTCGCTGTGACTGGCTACTGCAGCAGGGAGGGCGCTCAGCCCAGCCTAGCCGGCGCTGCCCCCCCCCCCCCCCCCTTCCCGCTCAGCTGACAGCGGCCGGGGGCATTGCGTGCATTGCCACCGCCTGGGCGCTCGCTGCTGGCGGCGCGAGCCCTTCGCTGCGCTCTCGTGCCCGGCGGGGTCCTGCAGGAGCGCGAACCGCGGCCCGAGAGAGACCGGGAGCGGCGCGAGCCGCGGCTGCTGCCCCTCCCTGCCTCCCTCGGACCCGCGCGAGGCGCCGCAGGTGGGGATGGAGACGCCGCTGCTGTGACCCGCCGCAGGAGCGCGAGAGCCCGGCCCGGCCCCCGCGCGCCGGGGCTAGCGCAGAGCGGCGGCAGCGGCAGCAGCAGGGATGAGCGGGAGCGCGGCCCCCGGGCCCGGCTCGGCGCCCTGCCGCTTCGCTCACTACTTCGTGCTGTGCGGGACCGACGCGGACAGCGGGCTGGAGCCCGACGAACTGGCCGGTAAGCGCGGGGGCGCCGCAGCGGGCAGGGGACGCCGGGTGGTCCCCGGGCTGCATTTCATTGCCCCTTCGTCCCTGCTGCAACCTTCTGCTGTGTCCTCCCTGGCTGCGCCCTGGAGCCCCTTTCTCCGCAATCCCCCCCCCCCCCCCCCATGGCGCTGGTGTGTGTTTGCCCTCACTGTCATTGCGCTGTGATCTCCGCACCGCAGCGTTAGCAGGCGGGGGGGTGCCTGGGCCGGTGCGTTTGCGCGCTAACAGGTTAATAGCGGCTATTAATATCCCGGCGAGGGCAGCGCACCCAGGGGATGCTGGTCCCGCGGGGGCTGCCTGCCTGTGTGTGTGCGCGCAAGCCCTACATCAGGCCTGGCCTGGGCACTCTCTCCCCTGCACATCGAGCTGCACAGGCTGTTTGTTCGGCGTCTTCATTGTGTTCCTAGTCCGCTCCCGGGGAGTCGCTCCCAAGGGATTTGCCTAATCATGCGGGGGGAGGCTGCTGCTGAAATTCCGTTTGGTAATTTCTCCTTGTATCGCTAGAACTCTCCCCAGCCACTAATTGCAGCACAAGAAACCAACTGGATGCAAAGCACGATTGCATTCACCGTTCTCTGAAAAGGCTTCCGGCTTCCCTGCCCCACTTTCAGTGGCGGTGCTTGATAGAAACCAGCAGCAGTGGCTAGGACTGGTTATGTCAGTGCGAGTAAGCAGCTCACATTTAGATGTGCTGCTGTAATCTTATTACCGCTTGGACTTTATCCTTTAAGTTTTGCTGCATTTGCCTCATACTTCAGAGGTTGCTGTGAGGATGTAATCATTCAGAAACGTGTGCATTTGGCAGTAACTTGGGCTCAAAGAGCAGGAAAAGCTACCTTTGGCCCTTCTGGCACTGTGAAACAGTCTGTTTCTGCCCCTGCCGTGGTTCTCCCTCTTGAAGGTTTGGGTTTTTTCGCCATTAGTAGAAAATCAAAGAAAATTGTTTTGAAGGGTGTGAAGCACACTAGTATTTCACCACAGGTCTGAGTTAGGAGGGGGTGTAACTGATGTAGAGGGATACAGGGTAAACTAAGAGGCCTTCTCCAAGGTGGTGAACCAAGAATCTTGGGCTGCAATTATATTTTAAGTGCTCCAACACATTTGGCTTCAAACGGAAAGGAAACATGTTTAAGAGAGTACTGTTAACTTACCTCAGTCCTCTTTATCAAAATGTTTTACCTGTTCTTTCCCCCCCTCCCTTCCTTTTTTGGGGGAGTGACAAAGTGATTTAAAGTGTCTTTTTAAAAAATGTAACTTGTGCATCCAGTGCGGAGGTGGTAAATTTTTGTTAGAAACTGGTTTATGTGGAGCCACTTTAAATACTGTTTCCATACTCAATTTGAAGGCCAGTGCAGAAATGATTAAAAATGGGGTGTTTATCCATGAATCGTACTGATGAAAACCAAAAAGTCAGCCTTTATTCACTCCTGGTCTGCATGTTTATAATGTACTGTGGCTCTGTTTCACCCAGTGTACTGGGACTCCCTTAGATGGACATTGCAAAAGGAGAATGTTGCAAATATAAAAATGTGACACCACCACACCTCCCCGTGCCCATTTTAAGTCAGGAATAAAAGAAAAAATCTAAGGGGACTGGAAATTTTGAATAGAGTAATAAAATCTTGAGGGAGAGGGGGTTTGAAAGAGTATTTTTTATTCCATCTACTTTCTCTAATTATTCTGGCAGAATTGTCCCCAACATTTTCATAGAATCCAGGAGGGAATATCCCAGTGTAAAAGTGACAAAATTTACTGCAGATTTCTAGAGACCCAGTTTTTAATGTTCTGAAATAATAACTTTTGGAGATGAGGTTACTCATACTAAGCATTGAGTTGAATATCTTGGGAAGTTAATAGAAAATCCATTCAACTGTATTTCAGGATTGTACATTCAAATAAAGGCAGGTGAAGTTTAGGGAACAAATAATTAGGAAGTTATTAAAAATTGAATTTTAACTTTAAAAAATACCAAAACATTAAACCAACCACAGCTTTATCTGAGATTTAATTGCACAAAATGAAGAAATTCCACATTAGAGCCCTAATTCTGCAAACTGTTATGCACATGTATAACTTGACTATTCTGGTGAATAGTCCCCATTGCCATCAATAGGACTATGTACTTGAGTAAAGTTACACAGGTATGTAAACATTTGCAGGATCAGGGAGCAAGGTTGCTGTGGGAAGCTTATATCTGCCTGATGGTAAGCATGCACTGCAGTAAGGATTTTCATTATATAACAACAGATCTTGACATACTGGACAATAATAGAAATATCTTTATTTTCTGAACTTTTTTTGATAAGACTGACACAATTTGAATTTCATTCTCTTGATTAATGTATTTTAGACAGGTTCAAAATAATTGTATGTGTCCCTTTGTATTAATGTAAATTGTGTAATCACATAATGAAAGACCCCGTGTGCTGTGCACTAGACACATAGCTAAGGTTATGCTGGGACTGTTAATTTAGAATTTCTTGGCTTAAAGTTGAGACTTTAATTGCATACCTTTTAAACTTTTTGCTTTTATTGTGTAGCATTGCTGTAGTTTGTACATCTAAATTCTGCTAGTTTCAGTAGAAAACTTCTGGTTTATGTGGCATCTCACCACTGAAGGTGAACCCGTGTACTAAATCTGACCTGCATAATATATGACCTTTTAAGGTTTTTAACACTTTAAACTGGTCATTTCTTATTCCTGTTTCTGAAAATAACTTGCTAGCCAACACTGTCTTTAGAAGAGTTTATCACCACCTCGGGTATGAATTAGCTGACTTACTATGTGAAACGGCTTAAGTAGAAATTGTAAGACAAAATGAGGACTGTTCGTGGGTGAATATAAATAATATACTGTACTTTTTTGAGGTTTCATTTCACGTGTTAATTTAGTGTCCTCAGTTCACCAGTTCTAACACTGCTAGTCAGACTTTTTTTTTTTCTAGTAGGAAGAATTGGCATTGTCAGGTCTAGGACAAGATAAATATTTGTAAACAATATTTTAATACATCCCCTATGAGTTCTTTGGGTTTTCAACTGTGTGTGTGTGTGTGTGTGTGTGTGTGTGTGTGTGTGTGTGTGTGTGTGTGTGTGTGTGTATTAGTTGAAAACCTGAAGAACTCATAGGGAAGGTATTAAAATATTTGTTTAAAAATAAATGACTTGAAAACACTTTAAAAAATTTGTCTTTAACTCTTTTGATAAAACAGGTATTAGAATAAGTCAAGTTTTAAAGTAGTCCAATTCCAACAATATTGCTTGAGTATGTACATTACTGGTACATTACACATTTTGTTACTAAATTGAACAGCAATCATATAAAAGTAATATAATTTAACTCAATAATTATGTTTGCAGTAACGCTGTAAAAACAACCAAGGACTCTCTTGCCCCCCCACCCCTGGCATACCATACTAAACAAAATTGTATGGCTAAGCAATAGATGTGTTGCTTATTGTGCCAAACTTGTTTTTCTCACGGTTACCTTGACCTTCCTCTGCTTATTTGTTGCATCCACCTGTTTTCTCTTGTCATATGCTTTGACTGTAAGTTCTTTGGTACAGTGACTGTCTAGTACATCTGTGCATAGCACAGTGTGTCCCAGATCCTCAGTTGGGAACCTCTGAGTGCTGCAGCAATACAAAAAAATGTTCTTACATAAACTGATCAAGGTTCTTATTGGACCCTTTGCATCTTATTATAAAGATGTAATGAGAGAGCACAGTAATAAGGATAATGCATCTGATTCCATTAAAATGTAAATTACTCTTGACATTTTAAATTAGATTTATGGTATTGGAAAAATATTGCAAAGCCAGTAGCGTGGACATTAGTTTGATTACGGGTCTGGGCAACAGTAACAGCTTCCTTCCTTGGTTATGATTTAATGGCAAGTGAAGTGGCTTGTTGACTATTATATGATGGAGATAGAGGGGCCTGGACAGCAACTTACTTTCTTCCTTGTTCATACAGCATAAAAAAATGGGTGGACTGGCCTGGGGCTGTAGTTTATTAGACCTTTGAAGTTGTTAAAGAGAGAGAAATCTATTAATCTATAGCTGTATAGATTGTCATCTTCTGTGCATGTGTTTAAATTAAAAAAATAATTAAATACTGGCATAATGGGATTATGTAGCTTTGATAGGGTTCCCATCTCTGTACCTCTGTGTTAGTCTGCAATAAATCATAGGCTTCCAGGAGAAGGGCAGTTACTCCAGTGACAGGAAAACTCTGTCCCCCAATCCAGCAAAGTAGCTTTGAGCACATGCTTAACTTTAAGCTTGTAAATCCTGTTGAAGTCACTATTTAGATGTGCTTAACAGCATGTGAATGCGTTGCTGAACTGTGGCCTTAATAGAATTGAGTTACAGTTGGGAACTCAAAATATGTCAGAAATTGGAAGAGGTTAGCTCTCCTGCTATGTAAGTAGTACCCTATTTTTTTTTCCCTAATGAATTTTGAACGGCAGTTAGAAAAATTCCCCTCTCCACGGGACTCATTTGGGATCAGCAGTGAAGCACAGACACTTCAAAAGTCATGGGGCTTACTGACAAGTTGCCAATTGAGTCAGCATTCCAACATCATTTGGAATTACATGATCCATGTGTTCCCTTTTAACTAGGGATAGCCTTTGTAGTACACATTGCTTACATTTAAACCTAAATTGGCCTTGTGTGTGTGAATTACTTGTGCTTAATTTTGTGGAGACAACCTAGTGACTTATTTTGTAAACAATGAATGTTTATAAACAAGCTGTCTTGTAAATTAAATTTGCCATCACAATGCAACAATGTCTTATTTTGCTTAGTTCCTCTGTGCTCTCTTTAATGTTAGTTCAGTTTGAATGCTTCTTTATCAAATAGGAAATAGATCCAATGCCATAATATCCAATTAATATTTTTATATCCAGGGTAGTCATTGGCAGCTTAATTTACTGAAAATGTCTAATAACCTGGCCTTTAATGTGTTGAATACTGGAGGTGTTGCAATGTAGTATATATGTGATTTCAAGCCAAGAAACTACTTGGCACTACTACAAAACTGGCTTTGAGGCTGGAAGAAAATCTCCTCTTATGGTGGGTGAGAAAAAAGAGAGGATTCAAGCTTGTACTGGAGCTTAATAGCTAGCTGGGGTCAGAAGAGGAGCAATATGTTAGATGTGACCTATATCCTGAAGAGCATGAAAATTCGGTATTTGTTTCTGTGTCCTATTGAACTCTATACCAAATTGCGCGAATGACAATTTTTCTCCCGTGTCCTGAGATGGAAACACAGTAAATTCAAGTTTATTTCTATCTTCAAGATGCCTACTTTCAGATAGAAGCTATTAAACTGTCAGTTTCAGATTTACATGGCTTTAAAATGAATCCATCCTAGTAAATACTGAGACTTGGTCCAGGGTATAAAAGAAAAGACAACAATTCAATTTGTGAGATTTAAGGACCTGAATTAAATAAGTTTGGGGAGTTTTAAACTTTGGATACTAACTGTAGTTACTTTGAAGATAACATTAATCCAAAATGTTGTACTGCAACTTTTTTTATACCTTACTGCATGCATTATGGTACTATGTAATGTTGTTATAACCAGGTCAGTACCAGGATATTAGAGACATGGTGGAGGAGGGCATATCTCTTATTGGACCAACTTCTGTTGATGAGAGAGACAAGCTTTTGAGTTACACAGTGCTCTTCTTCAGATCTGGGAAAAGTACTCAGTGTCACAGCTAAATACAAGACTGAAGAAAGAGTTTTAGCATATCTCTATCTCTTCAATCTTGTATTTAGCTGTGACACTGAGTACCTTTCCCAGACCTGAATAAGAGCTTTATGTAGCTCTAGTCTAAAGCTTGTCTCACTCACCAACAGAAGTTGGTCCAATAAGAGAGATTACCCCATCCGCCTTGTCTCTCTAGTATCACAATAAAATTTCAGAAAGGTTCCATTGTAAGCAAAAGAGTAGATTGTAAGTAGGCCTGTCAAGCTATTTAAAAAAAAATTAATCGCCATTAATTGTGCGATTAATCATGCTGTTAAATGGTATTCTATTATTCTTTACATATTTGTTGATGTTTTTAACCTTTCCAAATATATTGATTTCAATTACATCACAGAATACAGAAAGTGTACAGTACTTACTTTATATTTTTGATTACTAATATTTGCACTGTAAAAAACAAAAGAAATAGTATTTTTTAATTCCTCTCATACAAGTACTGTAGTGCAATCTCTTTATCCTGAAAGTTCAACTTACAAATGTGTGTATATTTTTTTTGTTACATAACTGCATTCAAAAACAAAACAATGAAACTTTAGAGCCTACAAGTCCACTCGGTCCTACTTCAGCCAATCGCTCAGATAAACAAGTTTGGTTACAATTTGCAGGAGATAATGATGCCTGCTTCTTGTTTACAATATCACCTGAAAATGAGAACAGGAGTTGGCATGGCACTGTTGGAGCCAGCGTTGCAAGATATTTACGTGCCAGATGTGCTAAAGATTCATATGTCCCTTCTCGCTTCAACTACCATTCCAGGGGACATGCGTCCACGCTGATGGCGGGTTCTGCTTGATAACTATCCAAAGCAAAGCGGACCGACACATGTTTATTTTCATCATCTGAGTCAGATGCCACCAGCAGAAGGTTGATTTTCTTTTTTGGTGGTTTGGGTTCTGTCGTTTCTGTATCGTAGTGTTGCTCTTTTTTAAGTCTTCTGAAAGTATGCTCCACACCTTGTCCCTCTCAGATTTTAGACGGCACTTCACTCAACCCAAGGTTTAAGAATCTGATGTAGCTATCTTTACAAATCTCACATCGGTACCTTCTTTGTGTTTTGTCAAATCTGCTGTGAAAGTGTTCTTAAAACGAACAACATGTGCTGGGTCATCATCCGAAACTGCTATAACATGAAATATATATGCAGAATGCAGGTAAAACAGAACAGGAGACATACAATCTCCTAGAACTGGAAAGACCTTGAAAGGTCATCGAGTCCAGTCCCCTGCCTTCACTAGCAGGACCAAGTACTGTCCCCTGACAGATTTTTTGCCCCAGATCCCTAAGTGGCCCCCTCAAGGATTGAACTCACAACTCTGGGTTTAGTAGGCCAATGCTCAAACCACTGAGCTATCCCTCCCCTACAATTCTTCCCCAAGGAATTTAGTCACAAATTTAATTAACGCATTACTTTTTTAACGCGCACCATCAGTATGGAAGCATGTCCTCTGGAATGGTGGCCGAAGCATGAAGGGGCATACAAATATTTAGTGCAGGGTTAGGCAACCTATGGCACGGGTGCTAAAGGCGGCACACGAGCTGATTTTTAGTGGCACTCACACTACCTGGGTCCTGGCCACCGGTCTGGGGGGCTTTCCATTTTAATTTAATTTTACGTGAAGCTTCTTAAACATTTTAAAATCCTTATTTACTTACAACAATAGTTTCGTTATATATTAAAGACACATAGAAAGAGACCTTCTAAAAACGTTAAAATGTATTACTGGCACGCAAAACCTTAAATTAGAGTGAATAAATGAAGAATCGGCACACCACTTCTGAAAGGTTGCCCATCCCTGATTTAGTGTATGTGGCATGTAACTACCTTGCAACGCCAGCTACAAAAGTGCCATGTAAATGCATGTTCTCACTATCAGGTGAAATTGTAAATAAGAAGCAGGCAGCAGTATCTCCCACAGATGTAAACAAACTTGTTTGTCTTAGCAATTGGCTGAACGAGAAGTAGGACTGAGTGGATTTGTAGGCTCTAAAGGTTTACATAGGTTTGTTTTTGAATGCAGTTATGTAACAAAAACATTTGTAAGTTGCACTTTCATGATAGAGATTGTACTACAGTACTTGTATGAGGTGAATTGAAAAATACTGTTTATTATTTTTACAGTGCAAATGTTTATAATAAAAAATAATATAAAGTGAGCGCTGTACACTTTGTATTCTGTGTTATAATGGAAATCAATATATTTGAAAATGTAGAAAAACAGAAAACATATTTAATAAATGTCAGTGGTATTCTATTGTTTATCAGTGCGATTAATCATGATTAACAGCCCTACTTGTAAGGTGAGATATTTTAGTAAGGAAACTGACTCAATGTCTTGTAGGAATAGGTGTTCCATAAACAAATTGAAAATCTTCCTTTGCTCTGTGGGTTGTAAATTGAGTAGAGGTCCATTAAAATTCTCACTTAGGCTTTGTCTAAACTGGGAAACTTACTGGCCCTATTATAACATAATTTCACCATTACAGCTATATTGGTATAATTCCACATGTGGATCCTCATATTCAGAATAATACTGGCCTTCTTTCAGTTGGGTTTGTTGAAGTATAGTGTTAATGCTGGTTAACCTCCTTGTGTAGACAAAACCATAGCAAGGGATCTCATCACAGTTGCAGTTCCTGATTTTTTTTGTTGTCTTGTTAGAATTGTAAATGAATGGACAGCCCCAAAGGCTTTCTTAATTCCAACTTTATTTAATTAAAAAAACAAATGCAGAGTCTGGGGCCTTTGTAAATTTGTTAACATAGGATTGTCAAGGTAAGCCATCAAGATGTGACCCTGGAAGGGACAGACAGAGAAGCTGGTTGCTGACACCATACAAGTCAATGAACTTTCTCTTGCATCTCAAGAGTGTGGGGTTGTGATGGAATTGTTTGGGGACCTGGAACTCAGTCAGAGGTCTTATAAGTGATGGAGTTTTAACATCCATCACTTGAACAGAAGGGGACACTTTCTCAAACGAAATGCTAAGAGAGAAGGTCTGTAAGAGGAGTAATGGGTCATCTAAACAGGTTTTACTGAGTCATACATACAATGCAGTGTCCATATGGATGGAAAGAGACTTTCTATTGTAATAACTGATAAGGAAAAGCTGGGGTTTCCATAATAAAACACTATTTACAAGAAAACATGGGGAAATATATATGGAAAATAGTGTTCCTGGTGTGTTTAAAATATCTATCTTAGATTTTTGTCCGTGTAGATGGGAATTGCTTTTTTTGATCTTGATCTGCTTATGTGACCTATTACCCCTCTAGTTAAAGGGAATATGGTGATACTCTTCACTTTCTTCTTCTTGGGAAGTGCTACAAATAGTACATACATGGGATCATGTATTTCTGCTCCCCTGAAACAGCATCAAATTTAAGGCTAGATGATGACAGTAACACCTTGTTCTGTAACTTTTTTTTTTTTGCTATTAAATGAATCACTTACGGGTGCGATAAGCAGATGCCTAGGCCCAGTGAATCTAAGTGAAAATACTTGGGAATTAATGATTCTTTCAAACTTAAAGAGGCTGTCAAATAGAATGAAATTAATTTGAGCCTAATCCCCGTTCTAGAAATAACTTCCCATTAACTCCTTTCTAAAAAATGACCTGTTTTCTAACTGGCCAGTTGCCAGTTACTAATTCCTGAGTTACTGGGAGTGTCCTGTGTTAGTGTATTCCTGGCATAATGTGGCAGCTCATAAGAGTTGTTAATCTCAATATCCTCTGACCCCAGAATCTCCTTATAATATATTTTTGATAATGAGACCAATGGCCAGTTTAAAGTGGAAAAATTAGACAAGACTTTTTCTTTCAAAATACACAATCATAGAATTAGTATATAATGGAAAGTCAGTGCACTACTTCTTATAACTTTCTGAATTACATATTAAAAATATACTCCCTTAGGAAAAATCTTGATGCCAAAGGAAACAAGGCATCCTTTATTCATACTTGTCAACGTTATTGACTAGCAGAGAATCCAGCTACACTAGTTTCTAATAAGGAGACTGGCTTGTTTGGTTACCTAGCTAACTTATCACTCACTACTGGTGTCACTATTTGTTGTACTGTATTAATTTATTCTAACCATAACAGTGAGTTCCTTATTTTCAGTTATACGTACAGTACTGTAGATTAACTCTTACTATGTCTGACCGTATTTATCCCTGAAACAGTTTTAACCATTCACTTGCATTTGCCTATGAAAATAAATACCTCCTACACTAATAACATTTAAAAAAGGAGAAGTTTAAAGTAACCTGGATCATTCACACTACACAAAAGAACCTAATGTGCGTCTCACCTGTTGGGTTTCTTCTTCAGTCTTTCTACTTCATTCAGCACTGAACATGAATAAGGCTAGTATCTTCATAGTCCAATTTAGTTCTTAGTTCTGCTGCACTAGCACAATAGTGTAGTGTTGTGTAGAAAATCTCATAAAAGAACATGTGACGGACATATTGAAATAACACTGTCGAATAGTAAAAACCTGGAATGTAGTTTGTATAAAGGCCGGGGCAGAGGGGAAATGGACTTGCAGACATTCCCACCTCAAAATTAACAATGTTTTCATAAATGCCTTTTTTTAACTATCCTAGGATACTGAGGTTCTTGCTTGGATCCATCTAAAAAAGATAGCTTGAGGATTGTTGACAGGCTGAAAGAATAGTAAATGTACCCGACCTGATATGTCTCTTTAATGTACCGTTATTCAAGAGCTTGTTTACAAGGACTTGACTGCATTGTTAACATTGCTCAAGATCAGGTTCTCCTTGGCACCGGCAGCAGACAGTTGGAAATAAGGATTCATAAAGCTTTTTCATAGCTGCCTTGTCAATAGTGGTGTTCAGGTTGTATACCAAATCAGTGACCTAGTTGGAAACAGATGTCTCTTTACTATGCGTACTAAAAACATCGCTTATGTCACCTCTTAATGTAAAACTAAATCTTATTACTCATGGATTTAATGTAAAAACTTCAGCATTTCAATGTGGATATTTGAAGTTTGAATTTTTGAAGGAGCATTCTCTGATACAGAAGTTACTTTTTTAAAAATAAGCTGAAAGATCTTCTAGATCTGAAATGACCCTGCTCTGAGTGAAGGTATAAAAGTTAAGGTAACTTTTTTTTAAATCAGAATGTACTTGTTGGATCTGCAAAGAATATATGCTTTTTGACTACAAAAATAACCTTTTAAAAACTCATTAAAAGATGCTTCTAAAAACAAAACAAGAACCAATGTGACACTTCTCTAAAATTCACACTGGAAAAAAAATTTTATTCACCTTGGAATATGTATGCTTAATTTCAGTTAACTAGGAGCTTGCTTGTCTGTCTCCTTTTTTTTTTTTTTTTTTTTTTAAAGGGGCGGGGACTGAAATTATAATGTGAAGTATCTAGTGCTAGCTAATCTAATTATTTAACAGGTTTTAATTCAGCCATAAAATGCACCCCGCTTGCAGGCAACCTACATAATATTTTCAGGGCTTCAGTGGACTTTCACAGTGGGGAAGCCAGAATTTCTCCCTCCACCCCCTCTCTAGCTTTTCCCTATTCCCTTGAGTCCTGTAAAAGGGAGAGATGTGGGGAGGGGTGAGGGATTTAATCTGCAAAACCCTGTAAAGCATAGTGACAGCCATGCTATGTTGTTGACAATGGCAAAAATTTTTTTCTTAATCTGAGGTGTCTTTTATATACATTGGCTGCTGCAGATAATTTTACCTGCTAGTGACATGTATATAATTTCCATTATTTTAAAAAGTACGTTTTTTGTGCTTATCTACACATTCATGCATGTTAATATTTTCTTGCACAAAATGGCCAGCTATGTGTCTTAACTGCACACTTGTGCATACAATTGCATGCCTGATTTCTATATGCAATTCCTACAGTCACACATCTCTGAAATTTGCGCCCTCCAGCAATAAAATGCTTCAGGAGTCTTATGAATGAGACAATAGATGTGAAGTGTTTATTGTAGAATCATGAAGCAAAGCATTAATTTACTCAGCTACTCCTCATATCAATGAAATGTACTAAGGTATTTATAACTTGGTTAGGGAATGAACTTTTAGTCTGCCCATTGAAAATTGGGAGACAGATGGATCCTGGTGCAGTAGTGTATGGAGAACACACATTGACTTTTTTCTTAATTAATGATTGGGGCTTTTTGTTTTACATCACAAACTAAAATATTAAGACAAATGAAAGTAGCATGTAATTGGATAAATCTTTTTTGCTTTTAGTTGTCAGTGGGTTGCAAGAAAGGACATGCTGCTCAATTATTTAATCATGTGATAGTATATTTTTCTCTGCAGTCTCTAACTGCTAATCTTTTTTTTTTTTCCTGCCACACTAGGTGATGGTATTAAACAAGTTGTAAAATGTTAGTTTTGAGAATTTTCTATTAAAATAAGGAAATTGATTTATATCTCAGAAGCTAGCATTACAACTAAGTTATGAGTAGAGCTAGTTCCCATGTATGAAGCATTTTTGTTAATCTGTATAAATATTAACTCTCATGACTGAGTACTGAAACAGGGCAGAACATTCAGAAACAGTACAATACAGAGTAAAATGAGATGTTGATGGATGGAAAGTGAAAGGATATTTGGAAGAAATACAGAAGAGTAACCATTTTTACAGATAATCAGGAATGTTTTGTTTCTCATTGGTTCTCAGTGAAAATAAATGCTATCGCTGTACCTTTAAAAAAAATCAGTCTTAAAATTTCTAATGGTGTATTCTTGTGTGGTTTACTTATATTAAATACAAATCATTATGAAGAACAAGCTTTTAAATATAATGCCCCACTTTTCGTTTTGTGACCTTCGGCTGCAGTCATTACAATTAAGTGTTTGTCTACAAAGATCACAATAATGATTGGCAACTACTCAGCACAGATGGATTGTGTGATCAGCCTTTTCCCAAGATAATACTACTTTGGGTGGATTGTCTGCTCTAAACTACTTGCAGATATGTAGACTTTTTCAGGCTTTAAAGATGTGACACCAGATGTTGTGCAATTTTTAATCCAAGCAGGAACATTAATATGTTTTTTAAACTGAGGAATGACTAAGATCTAAATATTCTTTGTCTAAGGAATGTTACTAAGCAGTCATTTCCCCCCCCCCCCTTTTTTTTTTTTTAAACACATTTAAATGTGGACCTCTGTGCTGGGTGGTATAACTAAAAGAAGTATCTTATGTCCTATATATGAACAGAAAGTGCCTGAAGACTGTCTCGTGAATCTTCCATCAGTGTAGTGACTTTTTAACCATATTGATCTTTAACCATAGCACTGCAAGATATCAAGTACATATTTGGTTGCTTGTTTTGTCTTTTCCTTTTGAAGCTCATAAGAAAAAAATATTGTGCAGCATTGCATAGTGTGTTGTATACCATGAAATAGTTTTCTACTCTTGTATGTAATACAGGTCGGATGTCTCATAGAAACAGTTTTCCTGAACTACTCCTGTCCCCTCTTCTGTGCTCTTTGTCCTAACCAGCAGGTGAAAAAGAGCTGAACTTTCTGATGAGGTTGCCCTAATCATGACCTCAGAAAGCTTAGTGCCCTGATTTGTTCCTGCTGGCTGCACAACAGCTGAACTAGAGTGAGCCAATGTCTTAAGTTGTGTTTTGCAGTCTGGATGTATGCGGATTTCCATACCTCTTTCCATCAGAATTAATGCAGTTGAGAGAGCTGGTATAGTCTTGGAGAAGGAAAAAAAGCACCAGTTGAGATCTCTTCTATGGACACTCTTGTGCTTCTAGGAGTTGCCAGTTCCCTTGCAGATGCTCAATTATGAATTGGCTAAAATATGTCAGTTTGGTATTTCTAACTGCTCCATAACATTTGAAATTGTGATAATCGGTAATTTTTAGGGCTGTCAAGCGATTAAAAATTATTCTCTAATAGAACGATTATAAAATTAATTGCATGATTAATCACACTGTTAAACAATAATAGAATACCATTTATTTAAATATTTTTGGATGTTTTCTACATTTTCAAATATATTGATTTCAATTACAGCACCGAATACAAAGTGTACAGTGCTCACTTGATATTTATTTTTGGTTACAAGTATTTGCACCGTGTAAAAACAAAAGAAGTAGTATTTTTCAAATCACCTAATACAAGTACTGTAGTGAAACCTCTTCATCATGAAAGTTGAACTTACAAATGTAGAATTATGTACCCAAAAATGCATTCAAAAATAAAACCGTGTTCTCACTTTCTGGTGACATTGTAAATAAGAAGCAGTTAGCATGATCTTCCGTAAAGTAAATAATTGTTTGTCTTAGTGACTGGCTGAACAAGAAGTAGGACTGAGTGGACTTGTAGGCTCTGAAGTTTTGTATTGTTTTGTTTTTGAGTGCAGTTATGTAACCAAAAAAAACAACTACATTTGTAAGTTGCACTTTCACGACAAAGAGATTGTACTACACTACTTGTATGAAGTGAATTGAAAAATAGTATTTTTCTATCATTTTTACAATGCAAATATTTGTAATAAAAAAGAATATACACTTTGTTTTCAATTACAACACAGAATGAAAATGTAGAAAAAAAATCCAAAATTTAATAAATGTCAATTGATATTCTGTTTAAGAGTGCGATTAAAATTGCGATTAATTTTGTTTAGTTAATTGCGTGAGTTAACAGCGATTTAATCAACAGCCCTAGTAATTTCTTCTTGGATTTCAGCTACTGGTAAATATTTTCTGTTCTAAATTCTACACCACTGATTTTGAAGGAGTGCAATGTATTTGTACTTTTTAGATGTAAGAACACCAAGTGGCTTTTAGACTAATAAAGGAATGGTTGTGTGGAAACTGAGTCATGGTAAAGCTTAATTATTAGGGAAACTATTTCCAACTTTCATGTATTGCATAGGTCTAACTAATAAAATGGAAAACGAAAACTAAACCTGAAACCAACCTTTTTTAAACACTCCAGTGTCCTCAGCAGAAGCCAGGAGTATTCTCCTCTTTCTCTTTCCCTCTCTTCTCCCCTCCCACCTCCAACATTTTAAGGGCAAAATCTTTTGTCTTGCTGTGTGTCCTTAGTAACTCCAGGACTCCAGCTGCATAAGTATCTGAGACCACCCGAAGTGTGATTTCATTCAAAACAAATTCTTAGAACTAAGGTCACACAACCCTGGTATATTTGCTAAATCAATGAAAGTGTTGCCAAAATCAGGTGGCAGCATCAGGCCCAGTAGCTGGTTTCTAAAATGTACTACGTGTGGTATCCATCTTTCTCTTGGTGCTGATAGCTCCTCATGCATAGGAAGTATTTATTGATGCATCATCAAAAATGTTGGAAATAATAATTTCCTTAATAAGCTTATGAAGGTTTACCATGACTCAGTTTCCACACAAGCACTTCTTTATTAGTCTAAAGGACACTTGGTGTTGATTACATCCAAAATACGATACAGGCCTATACACACTTTTATACTGTATATGGTAGCAATAATACAGTATAACTGTTGGCCAAAATACTTGCAACAGGATGAGGCCCGGGAGATACCTTCCCATCTTGGTGCATCATCAGACTGGTAAATTAAAGCTCTGACAAAGAAATCCGTAAAAACCTTGCCTTTTATACACTGTAACTTTCAAGTGACGTCTTTGCTGGTTACTGGGCCTTAGCTAAGGCCATATGAGGCATTTTTAAATAAATATATTAAACAACCCTATATAGCCAGTTGTTTACTGCACCTCATACCCAATTAACTGTGTTTTTAAATTTCTTTTACCTCAGCCCAAACATTTAAATAAGATGATTGCTGGTATTTCAAGGGACACTGCAAGTTTAACACAATTTTCTCATGATTTCACTCTTTTTAGATGCACGCTTTTGGCATATTACTTGTGTGAACATCCAAACTGAATTTATTAAACCGTAGTTCACCCAGGACTCGTGTAGGCTTGTATTCCTACAGTAAGCATGCATGGTGCTTTATAGAGGCAGACAAAGTTCCTTCCTTTGAAGGAAATCAAATGGGGCTCCAGGTGGATGCAAGAGTCTTCCCTTCCTGGATCTGCTTGCACAGTCGAGGCCTAAGTTAGAATGTATGGCCCAAAGGAACTGAAGGTGATAACACCCAAGAATTTCTTTGAGTAGTGTACGTATGGGTGCTCCACTTCAGGTGTGCATGCGGGTCACCCCTTGATTAAAGACTTGCCATTAGCAGTTCAGCCTGCTCATGCGTTGTAAACAACTTCTTGCCATGCTCCAAGCGTACATAGGGCTGCATGGGCCAACTGCCCTCAGTTGCTTCTGTACCACCCCAGCCTGAGCTCTAGCGTGTCGACCTCATGAGTGCCTCAGTATATGGTGTTGGGTGTTGAGAGGTTTCAGGTTTTCCCTCTACCCCTTTTTCTCCCCCATTTCTCCTCCCTCATCTCTAGTTTGCAAGCTGTAACCTTTTGTCCACCTCTCTGGTCTTGGAGGCTGTCTTTTTCCCATTTCCAACAGGCCTAGCAGTGTATTACAAGAGACAAGTGAGTCATGGATGGAATAGCCCAGTGTTATAAACGCCTCTTTGCATCTTTCCCATCCCACCTCCTTTTCCCTGTCCCTCTTCAGAAACCCCTCTCATGAGATTATACTGAGTCAAGAAGTATGCTCCCTCCTTTGTTTAGGAGAAATAGAGCCAGTCCCATCCCCTGACAGGCGGAAAGGGTTTTACTCAAAGTATTTTCTTGTGCCAAAGGAGGATGGGAGGACAGGGGTGCCAGAATGGGGGGGACAGGGGACCATTGTCCTCCACTTTTTTACCCGCAGTAAAGGCGAGCAATGGGGAGGGCATGGAGAGGAGCAAGCCCCTCAAGAGGGGAAGGGGTGGCACTGGAGGGCTGGGTCACGGTTCAGGTGCCAGTGGCCTCTCCACTTTTAGGGAGCTGCTGCTGCTCCTGATGGAGGATGAAGACCGACCTTAGATCTAAGACAACTGAGCAAATTTTTGAAGTCTTAAAAGTTCCACGTGGTTACTCTGGCAGCTATAATCTTTCTCTAGAGGCAAGAGAGAGGTGTCAGGCTGAAAACCAATTTCCATATAGAGATGCATCCCCCATGCTGGAGATACCTGCACTTTGACATGGGTTGGGATCATTTTCAGTACAGAGTACTTCCCTTCAGCCTAGCCTGTCTTTGTCCCCCAGCAACGTTCTCAAAGATTTTAGTGGTAGTAACTGCTTACCTTTGGTGAGAAGCAAATTTAGTTTTCCCATATCTCGCTGGCTGGCTGCTCAAGGGCTGCTCTTACAGAGAGACTAACTTTCACCCTGATTGCTCTCTACCTTTTCCTGGAGTTGGTCTTGACTAAACATGAGGTCCAAGTTAGCTCCTGTACAGAGAATATAATTCATAGGGGCATATTCGTTTGTAGCCAGGGCCTGCCTTCCCACAGATAGATTCAGAGCTTTGTCAGATCTGGTCAGGGCAATTCAAGGAAGGACCTGTGTTACAGTAAGGTGCTCTTTGCGGCTCCTGGGTCATATGACAGCTTGCACCTTCATTACTGAGCATGCAAGATTACGCCTCGGCTGGTTCAGGAGGACCTATGCCTCAACGAGAGAGAGCTTGGACAAAAAGGTTATGGTTCTGCTTGAGATCAAGAACTCCCTTAATTGGTGGAAAGATCAATACAATATCTACACGACCATCCCTTTCATTCACCCAGCTTCAACAATAACTGAGACAGTGGACGTGTCGCTGTTAGGGTGGGGAGCACACCTCAACACACTCACAACTCAGGGCAGATGATCACCTCAGGAAACTCGTCTCCATATTAACTTGTTGGAACTCGGGGTATTCAAGAATGCCTGCCTTCAGTTCCTACCCCTCCGGGGCAAATCAATAAGAATCACGATGGACAATGTGGCTTGTATGTTCTATATCAACAAATGGGAGGAGCAAGATTCCACTCTCTGTGCACTGAAGCTATAAAATTATAGAACTGGTGTATAGCCCATCAGATTCAGATCTCTGCCTTCTACCTTCCTGGAGTTCAGAATGTCACAGCCAATATACTCAGCAGGTGAGCCTCCCAGGGCTACAAATGAGAGTTGGACTCTCAAATCCCTTCATGGGATATTCCAGAGATGTGGACTTCGAGAAGTGAACCTGTTTGCCACATCCAGTAATAGGAAGTTTCCCTTATTCTGCTCATGAGGAGACTTAGGTCCCCTCTCGTTGGGAGACTCCTTTGTCCTTCCT